>PTEX01000059.1:3428692-3664788 GCA_003342815.1 Eudromia elegans | reverse complement strand
GGAGAGGAGAGGAGAGGAGAGGAGAGGAGAGGAGAGGAGAGGAAGGGCAGGGCAATTTTCTGGATCTATTAGTGACTGAAATTACACTCTGAATCGTGTAAGCAGTGTGATGTGCTATTTGGATAATCTTGGACAGAAGAGAAACACTGTCAGAGTATAGATTTTCTTGTCCTGATTCTGATTTCACCTTCAGAGCCCTGAGCCAGGCACTGGCCTGGGCACTGATCTGTCCTGAACTGGCACGACCTGTGCTTTGCCTCGGTCCTGAGTATCTCTGGCCTCTAATCAAGGGCCACATTGTAGGCACTCTTAACAAGGTAGCAGTCTTGAGTTAGGTGGCTGGCTTTCTGCAGTAGCACTTAACTAAGGCATCTTGGCATTCAAAGGTGATGATAGTTTATCTCACTCCATCTGATCTAAGCCACTGCTTTCAGGCCAATTTTTTACCTTTAAGTCCAGCCTGAATCACCACCAGCTTAGTCCAGACAGGGACTCTTGCCGGGAAATCAAACACCAAAGATTAGGAAATAGCTCTCCTAATCTTATGAGTTAGATGGTCTTCTTACCAAAGAGACATTTAAAACAATACTTACTCAACAATTTTTTTTAAACCTTCATAAATGCTCTGACCTTTCTCTATTTTGTAAAATACCCCTGTGTGTAGCTTACTGTACATTGATTTTAATAAGCATTCTCTACAGAGCAATATGTATAATCTTGGAAATTGTGTAATACAATTTTCCTCTACTGAAATGTTATAGAAAATTGCACATTTTATACTGACATGTGCCACATCAATAATACAGTTTTTATATCTTATTTGTAGCTATTGATCTCAACAACATAATGAAAAATTGATTGCAATGAAGTGCACTACTTCTTAAGTGTAAATTTCAATGTCAAATTATTTTTATCTATGCTTCCCAATTATAGATGAAGCTTATACATTTATATATGTTTGCTTTTACAAAACTGTGGATCAGTAAATTAGATATGACAAGAATCTACCAGGTCAATAGAAACCTTGTTGCTTTTGCTAAAATATGATTCCAAAATTAAATACACTAGTTCTCTTTCTTCATTATAGAAAGAATTAAAGTCTCTATATGTGATATCACCTTCCTGGGCAATTTAACAATTTGAAATAGGGTCCTAAATCTTAAGGGGATATGGGCACACAAAGTAGTTTATTGTATAGGCAATCACTAAAATTCAAGCACTCATTCAGGAACCTATGTGGTTCCAATGGCAAAGTAAACAAGAAGCAGCATATTCTTTTGCTATCTCTTGAGACCTTATTATTTTTGAGGGAAAATATTTGTGCTTTGGAAAACCTTATATTATTAGAACTGACAAAGTATAAGAATCATACCATACTCACTTAAGAAAAGGAAGAAACATTGGCTCCTAGTTTTTGTATTGTAAGGAGAGACTTGATTTCTGCAGTTCCTCCATACAATATTTGAATCTCTGACAGACTGTTCTTCTGCTGGGTTACATACAGAAGTTATCTCTAGAGAGAGACCCCTCACTCATTCTACTTTCTACAAGCTGCAGTGTTTTAATGCAGAATGGCTTTTACTTGCAGAACTTTTTGGGAAAATGGCAAAAATATTGCTCATTCAATTACATACACTGTAGATTTTGTAACCAACAAAAAAATCAGATGATAAATCAATCTGCAAGACTCCTTCAAGTCAGTAAAGACAGATAGGAACCTCTGAGACAGGAAATTTTTCTTCCATCCTACAAATATATGTACAAATACCTGAGGGGAAAATGTAGGAGTTTGGGAGAGCCAAATTTTCTTGGTGGTGACCAGCGACACAACAATGAGTAATGGGTACAAATCAAAACACAGGAAGTTCTATCTTCACATGAAGAAGAAGTTCTTTCCTGTGAGGGTGATGGAGCCCTGAAACAGGCTGCCCAGAGAGGCTGTGGAGTCTCCTTCTTTGGAGATATTAAAAACTCACTTGGATGCCACCCTGTGCCCGGTGCTCTAGGTGTCCCTACTGGAGCAGGACAGTTGGACTAGGTGATCTCTAGAGGTTTCTTCCAACCTCAACCATTCTGTGATTCTGTGATCTAAAATGATGAAACTGAATGAACTTCCAAAGGTGTCTTTCACTCTGAAGTGTTGATAGAAGAGGCAGACATGATCAGCTCAGACTAGAGACTATATTCTATTGCCTAAATCTAGGTAGGCCAAATCTCACCATAAAGGTGCATATAGCCATGACCAAATGCTGGCTTGCAAAGATGCCTTTGCAAACCACTTGTTAAGCCACTAATACACACTCAGTAAGCTCAGTGATCTTTCTCACTGTCATGAAGGTAGATTTTGACAAGATTTGAGGTCCTTGAACTGAAAAGGAGATCAGTGTTTCCTTCTAGTGTTTTACGTAGGATCACAAAGTCACAGAAAGGATGAGGCTGGAAGGCACTTCTAGAGTTGAGCTAGTCCAGGCCTCTTGATCAAGAATGGTCATCTACAGTAGAATGCTCAAATGGCTTTTGAAAATCTCCAACGAAGGAAACTCCACAACTTCTCTGAACAACCTGTTCCTGTGCTCTCTCACCTTCACAGTAAAGATTTTGCTCATGTTCAGATGAAACATTCTGTTCTGGTTTATGCCTGTTGACTCGTTCTATTGCTGGGTACCACTGAAAAGAGTCTGGCTCCATCCTCTTTACACTGTCTTCAGACACATTGATAATATTTCTCCCTTAGTCTTCTCTTTTCCAGGCTAAACAGTCTCAGCTTTCTCTGCTTTTTCTTACATGAAGGATGCTAAATTTTGTAACAGGTTGGCACTGATGAAGTAGCTGTACTCTCCCCATCCAGACAAACTACTCATTCTGACCGTATCTTCTTGTGGGTGGTTACTCCAAAGTTAGATTTAGGATATGCTAAGAGAAAATGTCAAGCACCATTTCAGCAAAGGCTGACTTTTATTCTTTCCATACGTTTGTTTGAGAACAGAGTTGTACAACTTTGTAATTCATTTCAAGACATTCTGAAGCAAATGTCCTGTGAATATGCATATTTAATGACTGATTTTTCAATACAGCCCACATAAGAACTTAAAAGCTATGCAAATCTTTAAAGAGAAGATGATGATACTCCTACCAATCAGATAATTATTGTTATTATAATTACTCACTAGCAATCAATGAAGGCTTCAGTGTGAGCTGGAATGCATGAGGATGCAAGTGCCATGCACATGGAAGAAGAGGACTTTTTCCTCCCTCTTAGAGTCCTGTACTTCCTCCTGTTCTTCCTTCTGTACAAGGGCAAAAACAAGCTCTGTGAACCTAAAAATCTTCTCCCAGTACGTTAGTCTGGGCCGTGTTGCTACTTACATATACAGTAGCCAATAGGGAAAGCAAAAAGTGAGAGTGAGCCACCATAATCATACCATGAAAGATAAAATACTTTCCTCTTGACTCTTTGAAACCTCTGTGTGTCATATTGAGACCAGGATGAACAGTATTTTCATCACTCTAATTGACTTGCTGATGTTTCAAGGCAAAGACTGTGTCAACACATCTGTATAAAGGATATGCATATGTGAAGAGTTGGAAGAAATATAAAATACTAAAACCAAAGAAATTGAAGTGAAAACTGAAAAGCTCTAGAAAGATTGCAAGGAAAAATAAAACAGTCAACTTAACTAGGGAGGTGTTATTTGTAATACTACTTTACTGACAGAGGAAGGTACAGAAAGCCGCTGAAGTAAAAGCAAACTACCAAAGACTGAAATAATTGTGGAGATAATAATGTGATGAAAACATGTTTGTAAAAAGGTAATTATTTAAATGGATGTCCCTCAATTAAGGAAGGTTAAAAACAGCAATTATGTTTAACACTTTATTATTTATTATTATTTAATGTGATTAACTTGCAGGCTGAGCCTCATGAGGGAGTTGGCATCAGTGTCCTGCATCACTTGGCCAACTGTGAATGTCAACCCAAGCTCAGTGGCAAGCCTGACACAAGGAGAAGAGTTCCTCAAAAAGGCTTTTGCCTATGGGAGGTGAAAAGAAATATGGAAAACATCTGGGAGTTGCTGAGTTGGTGATGAATACTGTGAAACATCAGGCAGAAGAAAAGATCTACTAATTTATGTTTCTGAGAGAAGGCCTTAGCTTTACTTCTTTGGTGTTTTCCTAAGACAACACTCCTTAGGTATTATGATACAAGCACTTGTTTTCTCTCTCTCTTTTTCTTTTTTTTTTTTTAAGTATGCCAAGTACTAATATAGACCTGCTAGAAGGCAGCATGAAAATGTTACCTGACATGTCATCGGACTAGGTGGAAGTTGAGTCCATTTCTTAATGAACACAGAAAGAATGAACAGAAAGTTCCTATGACCACCTCAACCACAGAAAAATACATTGATAAGACATACCATATCAGATGCTAGAGAATTGTATCCTTAATGAAAAAGGATGTAACCTGATTCATAGAAGACAAGACAAACCACAGCTGTGTTAGTGTTCTCATTGCATGGATAAATTGGAAAAAGACTGAGAAATCTACAATTTTTTTTTAGTCATCATGGAATGTATGCAGAATATTCTCAGTGTCTAGCAGAGCAAAGAAATGAAGGAAACAACAGTTTTAGAAACTGCCTTCTGAGTTGGGCTTTTAACTTGATTGCTCTTTGTTCTTTCACACAAATTATTTTCACTTCCTAAGGAGCTTGTTTACGCTTTTATTTTCACTTACATTTTCAACAATGAATTAAGAAAAAAGCCAGAAGTACATGATTTAGCAGCTGAGTGACTATTAGACCGACATTTTGCATAGTTATCCATGATTTACATTGTTCATATATTGTTTTACGGCAACATTTTATGCAGACAGCCACAGGCCTGGCTAAAATGTCTCAAAGGTATAATCATATTTCCTTCTCATTGTATGGCAGCCAGTCCTCATGAAGAGAGGTAGTCAGATCCAAGACAATGGCCACGTAGGAAGACCAAGCAAAAGTCATCTTGCACAGGTTGAAAGAACTAGGTGATTCTCTTCCCCTAACTCGAGTAGTCAGTGGTTACAATACCGTTTATTCCAATATCAGATATGTGTTTGGATAAAAGATGATAAGTTTAAGAGCTATTTAGTCTTGCACAGTTCCTCTGGAGGTAATACAACAGTTATGCCATCACACCAGATATTATTATCTCTGAAGATTCACCTTCTTAAATTCACCTGTACAAAATATGGGCATCTGCTTTAGGTATTTAACTTAGACTTCTTCATTCACTGAGAAATTAAGAGGCAAATCATCCTACCTGTTTTACTAGAGGATGGCTTGCTCTCTGGAAGCATTGTCCTGTTGGTCACAAAGGGCTTTCTAGTTACTATTTGAGACTAGATGCCTCATTACACCTATGGTGTAAGATGCTTTACTCAACCAATGATGCATGGTAATAATAACCTTCATTCAATATATTCATTAATTGCTGCATGGCATTTCCAGATTGCCAAATAGAAGTGAAATATTATTTTCTGCTCAACTTAACTTTAACAGACACTGATATGAGCTGCACATTATGAAGAGTTCTGCTATACTCTCTGCTGATTCAATGGTACCAAGGAAACTTTTGTCTTTTGTAACTGGCATCTTATTTTTTCCCCTCACTTCCATAGTATGTCTGTGAGCAGTTCTTCCCCAGGTTGTCTTTCCACATCAACATAAGCAGCAAGATAAGGGAAGCATAGCAAGCTTCCAGGTTTAGGTGAAATGGCTTTGCTGGAAGTGTAGTCAGACCTCTCTCCCTCTGACATACCTTTAAAGAGAGGCAACAATTGAGGTAGATCCATTGCTGCAGGAGGACTATGCACATTTGTGGAAGAAAGCATTCATTGGTATGCTATTGGTTTGCTATTTCTGCATATCTATTTTCCTGTTCTTAGTTTAACATAATGGAAAGGAAAGCACTAGCTTTCTGGTGAATCATGTAACGTTCTTCTATCATCTTATGCTCCTCATTTGTAAAACAAGGCTAAAATGACCATACTTCAGAGTGTGCTGCAAAAATGAATTCATATTTTACAGAATCTTTAGCCTATTCAGGATCTGAGCTTCAGATCTCTCTTAACTTGTGTATTCACTCTCTTTTTTTCATATATTTTGATTTAGCAAATCCCATATAAAGAAAAATGCATTTTCTGCAGGTGATTGAAAAACTTGCTAGAAAGCCACCTGAGAGTTTGTGGAACTTCCTATAGTTCAAACCCACTTTTCCCTCATTTTGGAAAGTCTCTTTAGCAGCATTCTGTTTAGTTTGTATAAGTTCAAGTTTCATCAAAGTAGTATTTATTTGTGTAAAATGGTACACCAGATGTCTGCAACCATGAAGCCTATAAACTATTTTGTTGCCAGTATGACCCCGGTGGTTTTGATAATTACAAACTGAAAGCAGGTCTGTTTACTTAAGGCTATAATGTTAAACTGTATGCAAACATAACTATGTAGACTCACAGTCCCTAAGACAGACACATCCAGTTTCACAAATGCTCCAGCAAATGAAATTTTAGAACTTATAAGCTACTAAGTATAGCACAAAGAACATGAAAATCACGATGCAGTAGTACTTAGCACTTATATATATAGCACTTTACATCTTCAAAGGACTGTGCTAACAATATCTAATTAATCCTCCTCAACTAATTAATCCTTTCCAGATCAGGAAGCTGAGACACATTAATTACAATTATTATTTATGTACTTACATAGCACCATAGGTGTGCATGCCACTTTACAGACTTATAGGCCAGTCCCTCACTATTAGAAGCAGCTGAAAATTTTCTTTAATATTAATAGAAGAGAGTTCAGGATATGCAATATTTGAAGCAATACCTTCCCTTGGAAAAGTTTTCAGCTGTGTATCAGATTCTGCTGTCTGATTTATCCTTAAGAAAAGGGACAAATGGGGTAGAAGGAGCTATATTTCAATTTTGTTTGATGATTATTATTATTATTATTGTTTAAAGGCAAAAGAAAAAAAGATACTGCTGTGTATAACTTGATTTTCAAGATGGTTTAGAACCTGTACAAGCCTCTGAACACATTTTTATCAGAAATAGTAGCTATAATCAGAATAGATTTTTGTTTTGTGATTCATCTGTTGTGGAGAGTGAAAAATGTCTTGAAATAATGAATGGCTCCATTTTGTGGACAGTAGATCCAAACAGTTTTGTGTGCAAGTTGATATCTATCTTTCTGATAGATAGCCCTATGTGTCTTAGATTTGGATTTACGGTACTGGAGGCCTAGGCCATTCATAGTGCATGATTTCTCAATACAGCATAAAGTAGTGCTTATAAGAGAGATTATTACTTAATCATTACTTTAAAAAACTACTTAATCATTAGCACCCATGCTCAAGGAAATGGAATTCTAAAATTAGTGATACTCTCATTCACAGCCTGTTGCACACTCCCTTAGATGAAGGAATATTATGGAGAAAATAAAGAATATTTTAATGGTGATCAGAGAATGACCTACATCTCTATTCAGTTTCTGTCCTATCCAGAGAGTTCAGCATGAAAATAAATGTTCAAGTGCTTGTCAGTAATAAGCTCTAACAACAGCACCTTATTCAGAAGAAATTATGGTTAGTATCTTGCAGCTGGCTCAAATCTGAGCAGACTGTCAGCACAGCAAAGAAGAAGTCACTATGATAAACCCAGAACGTGCTCCCCATAGTCTAGAAACGTCTTCAGAAAGTCAGAAAAAAAACTTGGAAAGTATTTTTCAGTCTGCTTATATATGCATCTACCACATGCTCTAATATTTGCTGCATTGTAGTATCAGGCTTCAAGCCTATATTTGATGCTGTCTTATGAAATTCTTTATATTGAACGGATAGAATAAATCTTAAACATCTTTCAGAATTTGCTAGGTTTGAGTGGCTAGAAAGTATATGGCTTCATCCTGAGAGAACAAATTGTAACACAAAATGTTTTGACAAGCTTTGATTTTTTTTTGTTTGTGTATTGTCTGTGAAAATCTTAAGATTTTCTGTATATATCCAATGTTCTAAATTATTCACTGCAGTTCTTGGTCTGACAACAATTCAGAAGCAGTTTATTGTAAATGTTGATATCAGAGATTCAAATTTTAAGCTGATTTGCTTAGTTGTGACTGGATATACTACTTCTACATTATCAGGACCAAAAGTGAACACTTTTTTTCTTTTTTTCCCCCAGTTGAAACTGTAAGAGTTATTTAGGTAGGCAGAATGTAATTTCCTGAATTGGCATTTGTCCAGTGCATGTGGTTTGACCTCCTTCTAATAGAGATCTGTTTATTTAAAGTAGCAGGGCACAATCAAAGACCAAATGTATTTTCAGAGAAGGAGGTGAGGAAGTGAAAACAGGGAGCACCAATAAAGAATTCTAATCAGCAATGAAACACCTAAAAGTGCATTGAAACAGCATTCTGCAGGGCTTCGATTAATCCCAGGCTGTTTTAACTTGTGCAGCGGGTACTTACAAGACAAATAACATGAGGTGACGCCAGCCAGTCTCATGTTTTCATTAGGATAAGCCATTATTATAGAGTGCTTCTGATGTATTGAGCGACAGTGAACTTTCTGCTCACAGGGGTGTTGGTGCAGTGTTCAGTCATGCCAGGGCGTCAGGCACAAGGGCTTTAGCCTTGCTTCAGTTGGTGCTGAAGATCTTCCACTAACCAAGTGAGGTATGAATGAGTATCAGTTTATTCAGGTAGGAACTAAAAGTGCCACTGCATCCTCCTTTCCTTTGTGTGCTGCTGGCTAGTGAAATAGGAATGCCAAAAATCAAAGAATCACAAAAGGATTGAGGTTGGCAGGGACTTCTGGAGATCATCTAATCCAAAGGCCTTGCTCAGGCAGGGTCACCTAGATCACATTGCCTACAATAATGCTGAGAAAACTTTTGAATATCTGCAAGGAAGGAAATGTTATCATTTGTCTGGTAACCTAGAGCTAGACTGAACTTAATCTCTTCTCTATGCTTTCAAGGCATTGACATTTTTGGGGAAAATAAAAACCCAAAGCCACATTTTCCCTCCTATCACATTCAGCCCTCATGCAGATGAAATCTACCTTCCTGTGTCTTATCATGGACCTAACTCACAATTCAGCAGCGCTTTTGTATTTTTTCTGAATAGCCAAAAGAGCTACTGCCAAGGGCTGCGTAAACACTCCATCTCCCCCAAGAAGCTGAATATATGAGTGTGTTTCACTTTCATCCTTGTTACCTAGCTTCTTAAGGTAATAACATACCTGGTGCCTCGTATTTAGTAAGGGAAGTCATAGTCTCCAGTGTGTGTACATCATCGTTAGTATATGCTATTATTGATAGCAGGAGAATGCAGTTATTACCAGTCCTAATCATGGATCAAATTACTACAGCCAATTACTACTAATCACTGCTTCATTATTTAACTTTTTTAAAATCAATCTCCTGTTGCCCAAATCTGAGCAGACTGAAATGGTGGCTACGAAAGGTAATGGTTATTGTAAATCATGGTAGGAACTAAGAGACATCTCTACTTTATCCATGAGCAGCCAAGTGTCTAGCAGTGGGTCTACTGGAAATGGAAGAATCATATGGAGTGTGTCTGGAATTTGTAAGGAGTCTGGATAAGGAAGCAATATGTAAACATGGATATTTCCAGTCCCACTGAATTTAAGGCTTGTGCCTGAAGGACGGGTGCAGGACAGTGGGAGAGAGAAAGAGCAGGTGACCAATTTAGAATTATACAGAAGATAAAAGCCATTAGTGATTTGTGTAATTAAAGGTGACAAGGGGAACGCTGGGAGAAGGAAGAAGTCCCTAGCCATATGTTAAGGGTGATGTAAAATTGATGGAATGAAAAGAAAAAGGTACATATAAGAAAGGTCAATTTTATGTTGTTCTTGAAACCAACACAGTGTTATTCTCCAAGGTAAAATATGTAAGGGTGTCCCTCTGTTCCTCCTGTGCCTCAGGGAATCAAAGGAAAGAACGCAACTCGTTCCCTTCCAGGGAAGAGTTATACAAGTGGTGCAATGATGAGACAAAAGGAGTTTCCAAGAATCTCCTTCTGGCTTCTGTTCTAGATATCACCCATTTGCTGAGAGAGAATTAAATAATATGTATATGCATATGAATATGCATATGAATATGACTATATGCATGCATAAATTTATGTGTATAAATATTCCTAAAATCATTTGGGCAGGATGACCCTGTGAAGATATCCATTGGAAACTGGCTTTAAGTTGTCATGACTTTGATTTTAGAAGAATAAATTTTGTAGAAAGATGTGTCTGTTTAGGAAAGTGTGTATGTGTGCCTACATGTATAAGACAGAAATATTCAGCCATTTCATATGGTGGCTTTTTCTTAACTGAAAGTCACTTTGAGGACATTCTCTCTCCTCTCTCTCTCTCTTTTTTTTTTTTTTTTTTTTTAATATATTAATAGAAAGGCAGGAAAATGTGTAAGGAAAATCTGACTTTAAACATGAATAAGAAATTAATGCCACACACAGATCTTTCCCTTCTAATTTGTGTCTTACTTTTCTTTCTTTTCTGTTTCTTTCTTTTCTTTTTTCTTTCATTGTCACGTGCTTTGAAATTCCAAACCCTCCCTGAACCTCAATAAGCTGAGCAATACAGAGGTTATTAATTTGCCTTGCCTTGTCTTGCCTTGTCTTGCCTTCCCCTTGCCTTTCCCTCTTCCCTTTTTCCTTTTTTTTCCCTACCTGTTCACAGGGTGGTGTGGTTTCAGCACCAGGGCTACAGATCATCAAAAGCAGTGGACTAAGGAAAGGTGCTCAGGTCATTCTCCCAACCTGCTCAATGAAACCACCTCCTCCTTGTGTGCTACTTGCTGACAGTAGCTGATTCTTTGTTGATAAAGAAGGGTCAACATGTATAATCAGATTTGTGCAATTCCTTTCTGTGATCAAAAAGAGGAGGTTCCCTCTCTCCTCATTTGAAATCTTTGCTGAAGTACACAGTCAGCAAACCTTCCTGCTAAGTGCCTTTGCAATTGTTATAGGTTTGCAGATTTTTCCTTTCCCCACTCTCCGCTGCGGCCCCGGATAAAGACAGAAACCGTTGGCTCCTATCAAAGCACATGCTAAATAAGCTAAAAGGAAGAATGTCTGCATAATTCCAATATTTGTGCATTAAGGCCTAAAATGCCTTTCTATATTTCAAAAACATTGAGAGTCCATGCTTAAAATTGAGATTAGCTCCATCAAGAAGCAGTAAATTCAGCAATAAGATTTAATCTCTGTGGCACTCAAAAGACAAGATTCAATTATATTCTGTGATCTTAATTGAATTACAGCCCTCCCCCTCAAAAGTAATGATATTATTTTATATTTTCCCCAAGCCCAGCTTACTTGGATTGAAAAGAATTAAATAAGCCACGGTTTGAGAAAAATATGTTTGTTTTTGCTGCCTAATAATTCACAGCTTTGAGGAGAAGCTAATATCCTTTAAGTAAAAGACTAATATCTATCTCTGGAAGTGCTTTTTTTGACCCATCTGGTTTGTCAGAAAAGTCTCCTACCTCTGATATTTATACAATATCATGCAAATGTCAAAATCTGAATGTCATCTTCAAAGACCCTTTTATGTCAGGCAACCCCTTTATAGGGAAAAAATAAACAATTTTATGTATGCATGCTTGATGCCAGTCCAATTAATAAAAGCCTTTTTTGCTATGCTTGGCTACAAGCAAGTTTCTCTTTTGAAAATGAACAGAGGGAGAATGAGATAAAAGGTCTGTATTGTTTCCTTGCAAATTTTACAGTTTCATTTTTAATTTGTGTTTGGATGTGAGGATCTTGGTGCAGATGGTGTGATAGTCCACAGTATGTTCTGAGAACCTGAAATGATAACAAAGATATGCAAATTGAGAGGGTGCTTTGGATGAAAGCCAGGATATCCAATTTCACAATAGCTGAAAACAAATTGATGTGCCCAGCAAACTACTCAGAGTAGCACTAGGAAATGTAGCAGTGCCAAAACAAATTATATTAATGACCTGAACAGTTTGTTGAATTCTATTGGCCAGCTTAATGTTGGTTACATTTGTCTGCGTTGGCACTTCATTTACCGCACAAAACAACTTTTGTAGACGGTGAGGGGGGTGGCGAAAAACAACAACAAAAAATGCACTTAATGAAAATTCTATTTTGGTAATTGCAATATCAAGTTATACAGGAGTTATTTTTATATCTGAGAAATGTCCAGCACATTTCACTTCAAACAAATTGAAAGGATACTCTGAAAATTCCAAAATAAGGGCAGAAATTATTTCTGTGAGGGAGCACAGACATCAGCCTCGCTTCAATGTTTCAATCTAGTTCAGCATTGCATTCAGTATTAGCAAAATAGCTGACAAAGTTTATATTAATTCATAGAGAAGCCTAGTAGGAGATATTTCCAAAGAAAATATTTGGCTGTAAAGCCGCTGTCTAGAATCCTTCTGAAACAGTACTGTTATTCACATTTTTGCCAATGTTAAAAAGAGAACCTGAGCCCTTGGCTGTCATTTCTTCCTTCCCTTCCTCCTTTTTTTTTTTTTTTTTTTTTAATGACTCCTTTCTTCAAGTGGAGCACTTTAAACAGATGTTCTTAAATTGTTCCTTTCCTAAAATATGTTAAAATGGATGAGAAAAAAAAGTATATGAAGGATATTTGTAGTTCACCTGTCCCTTAACAGTTCATATATTTTTACGTGAATAGTTTCTTTCTGTTTAGAATGCGAAAGTCAAAGACACTTTCAGTTTTCATAAAATCATACCAGCAGTGCAATGAATTGAATGCACCTTTCACATATTTCAGTACTTCGTATTGAATAACATACTCCGAGCTACACAAATCCATATTCTGTATCTCTTTAAAGCCTGAATTTAAGTTTGATTTTAAATATATGGAAAACCTGTTTTTACTAATGTCATGCCTAAAATGGGCCTAGAGTTGGAAAAAATAAATTGATATTTGATCTTGAAGTCCTTGATCTCATTTCTCTACCTCCACAGGTGGCATAAGACTACCAGAGTATCAATGGAGACACACCAGTCAGCCTACTTCACTCAGATACTGGCTAACTATTTTATATTTTAATCTAATTTGTCACAACACTACTAATCTTTTGCTCATCTAAAAAAACTCTGAGGGCATTTTATAAAACACCAAATCAAAGTAAAACCAGCAGCAGCTCCATCCCTTCCTCCCATGGAATACAGCTATAACTTAAAGGTATTATAAACAGGGTTCATATATATTAAAGTGTGAAGCTGCTTCTTATTGCTTGCAACTTTATTTTAATCTGTCACAAGAATGTAAACAAACACTGGCAGGGGATTTGTCAAACAGTACCAAGGCAATGTGTCTCAACTCTTAAATGTCACTTGTTATGTATATACTTATATTTGTCCTAGTGCGGCAAAGCTGTTCCTGTGAAAAGCAACTTACGTCCATATTTTGCACTTTTGATGACTTCACCCTGTCCAGTCAGAACCCATCACTAAATAACATACACTTCAGGACAGCATCTATTAATTAATTGCAGCCGTTGTCACTTCATATATTAGCATTAGAGAGCCAGGCAAAGAACAAAAACCTTGGTGCCTTGTCTGTGGTTAAAGTTGGTAGCCACAAGGCAGGTTCTTCTTTATATGAATAGTCAACACGTTTGGCAGCCTGTGTGGCCTTCTCCAATAACAGCAGTCCTGTCACAAGATGGCAGTGGCAAATTTCTTCAAAAAGAAAATGCGTGGAGATGACCCACATCCATTCCCTGAGCCTTGCTTATTGTAGCAGGATGATCTGACTCTGAGGGTTTTAGCTCATCCAGCATCGGAATGATTAATTGAGTAAACACACAAGATTTTACATGGGAGACTAAAGGTACCTCTGCTTGGTGGTGCGTCCCACGTGAAAGCTTCAAGGGGCTGCCTCACATGCAGTTGCTCGGGGGACACAGTAGCACAAGTCATCCTGGGAAATCCTGGAAGGCTACATGACCGATCCTCAGAGGTGGAAGAAAAAAAAAAACTTGTTGGGAAAAAAACCCCTAAAGAACAAATACACATACCTCATTTAGCACAAATTGCTTTGTTAAGGCCTGTGTCTCCATTTATTTTTCTTTTCCCATTATCATGCTTCGAGCCAGTGTCCTCCTGAGTGTATATGTGCAAAGGAAGCAGTGGAATAAAGGGAATGGAGAGATAAGAAACCTGTGGAGTTTACAAGCGTTTATATTGTTCATCACTTTTTATGCAAATCCTATAGCTTTGTGAATTGTACTTGAGGAAGTCCCCAAGGGCAAATCTACCCCTTGCTTCAAAAGGCTCCAGGGTTACCTGGCAGTGGAGCAGGTGCAGCCCTGGAAGCCAGAACACGGGCTGAGCATGGTCTGTAGGTGCTGCTGTTAGGGCAGGTCTGCAGGACCTCCCTGGGCACCAGGTTATGGCAATGCTACAGGGACCCAGCTGCCTGAGCTGCAGAAGGTGCAGCTCCCATCCCAGCTGGTGAAGATAGTTCTGCTGGGCGCCGTGGGTATGATACCAGGTCAGGCAGCTGAGACAGTCTCGGCGTGGCTTTGTAGCAGGAGGATGCTAACCCCAAAATCTTCTGGCGGGACCCTGGGACCAGATCTCTTTCTCTTATTAAATACTTTAGTGCCTCTTTTTAGCCACAAGATCTCAAAGCTGAGGTGCCTCTACCAAATGCTGTCATCTCCCACTGACTTCATTCCTCAGCGTTACTCCCACACGCTGCTCAGTAGGTGTGCAACACTGTGCCATTTATATGTTGCATACAATGTGTCTGAGACTAGAAGTTTAGCTTGTTTAATTAGACACTGTGTGCTATTTTAAAAACCTTTTTTTCATAACAAGATGAAGGTGCAACTGTGAACTTGGCGCACATTTGTCAAATGAAATAATAATAATAATAAAATCCTCACAAAGCAATTAATAGCTTTTATTAAATTATGTATCTGTGTGCTGCAAAGTATAGGTTTTAGATGAGCCCAGAGAATGACCTCTGGTAAAAAGCTAACTAAAAGGAATACCTTGGAGCTGTCCATCAGTTGCACAACGCACACAAATCCTGAGCAGCAAGGCAATGTACTCTCTGTCTTCATGCATAATACATACAAAATAGGTGAAGTGGTATGTAAAGTGAATTTTAATTGGTTATAATTGTCATTTCATTTAGTAAAGTATTGTCTGGAGACCAGGATATCAATTAGCACTCTATGGACTCTGTTACTTATGAAAATATGCATATATAGAGATGATGTGCTCTAGCAGCAGATATACTTTAATTAAGAAACTGGTACAGTAAATTAAAGACCTTTAAAGTATTAATTAATTGGTGTATAGATCAGTTGTGAGTAGCAACTTGGTAAAGTTAAAATCACTGTATCTGATTTAAACAAGATAAGAAATGCATATTCTGTGTTGTCACTAGATTTTTAAAGGTGTTCACTGACAGAACCACGTTAGCTTAAAGGTGAAACACATCTATTCTCTAGGAGCAGTTAAAGTTTCATCTCAAGTTGGAACTGTTTAAAGTTATCATTTGTTCTTACTAAAATATCAACCAAAAGTGTTCTGTCAGGAGTGTTTATGCTGCTCTTTTCATATGTGTCCTTCATATTCCTTGGTATTAATAAACATCCCAGCATTAATAAGATATAGCAAAATGATTGATGTATTCCATTTCATTATTAAATTGTTGGTAACCAAGGCGGAGTGGGTTTTTTTCTTTCGTCTTTTCCTTTTCTACGGGGGATGAAGAGGGACCTGGTCCCTTTTTAACCACTTGCTCTGAATGACTTTTATACCCAATATAAGTGAGAAAAGAGGATGAATGTCACCTCTCTTCTCTTCCTCCTCCTGCCGATGCATACTCCTTCTTTTGATTGACAGCTACTAATAACCTTCCTGCCCTAAGTGCCATGGAGACACTTTATTAGGACAAACAGCCAAGGAAATCTAGGAATGAAGCCAAGCCTGCAGTGAGTTATTATCGGGCTTGTATTTATCTCAGCTTTGTAATTTTTTTCAGTGATATGCAAATCCTGAAATAGATCTTCTTCTGTTGAAGGACAGGTCCCTCTGTTAATTGATCCACTGAGATTCAGTCTAACCTCTTTTAGCTATCAACCAGGGAAACAGGCTACATAAAAGAGTCTCAGTGCTGTATACAGTTCACATAAATTCACTGTGCATTCTACAAGGAAAACTTCTGCACAGAAAATGCATTTTTAGTTCCTGAACATTCTTTACGTATCAGTGTTATCTGCATAACAGATCAAATTGATTTGTTTATTTGTTTATTAGATATGTATGAGGGTACACTTTTATAATCAAATGTGATTTCCAATGCAGCTTGCTTTCTTTCTGGAATGATACACTGCAAACATGTATTGTAAAAACACATTAAATGAAATTCAGACATAATGAAAATGCATTTGTTCAAAATCACATTTTTTTTTATAAAAAACGATACATTACAGAAACACTTTATTACTGAGCAATTTGACTCTTTTGGAATTAGCAACACAGGTGCATTTCCTACATGCCTTGAGATTTTGCAAACATTTTTGGTTTTTGGGGGGAGATTTGTAGCAAACAGGTCACATCATTGTTTCAAATAGATCTTGTTATTAAATCTTTTAATAGCATTTTAATAATGGGAGCAAGATGGATTTGCCTCTTTTTTTTCTATATGGATAGGTCCATTTAACAAGCAATTTGTTTGACAGAGAGCAGAATTTGCAACACAGGGAAATATTCAGGCAAGCACTAATAATTATAATAATAATATCAAGGAATCTGAATGAAAAGGGATCACCATAACAAACGAGTGTTATTTTTACATTACCCTAGCCTCTCTCATGCATAAGAATCCACAAAATCTTCATCATTAACCACTAATACAGTAGCACCAGCGGAACAGCTATCTCTGAGACGGGAAAAATATACCCAAGAAGGGGCAAATCTCTGGTTCAAACTCTACTGAAGAGTGAATTGGGATCAGCAATGCTCACATGGAGCAGACCAGCTTTCATTCTGAAATCTCCTCTAAAACCCTGTAAAATACAGAGGAAGAGGAGCATTCTGTTACCAAATCCTTCCAGGCTTCTGAACCTGACAGACAGAGCAGAGTGCAATAATGAGGTGTGAGCCACAAAAGTCCATGCTCTAATCCTCGTTCTGCCCTCCAAATTACAGCACACGCTTGAACAAGTTGCTTCACCTCTTCCACCTTAAAGTGATGATGATCAGACTTGCACGGTTCAATTTATGTTTGTTACTTGGCCAATGTTTGTTAAGTGCTTTCAGCATGTGAAATACTTTTGAAGGAATGAAGTATTTTTACAAGCATGACTGTAATAATTGAAGGAGGGAATCTTTGAAGGTGTAACAATGCTGGTATGGGCAAAAAAATGCAAGGAAATCTACATTTCAGCTTTGATCAGAACCCTGTTCTTTCCAACATTGCAAATTATCAATTCCACATCCAGATTTAATTCCTTATTTCTGTTTCTGCAGGAAGGAAAAGGAAAAAGTAGGCAAGAACATCTCTAAATTCCAAGAAAGATGAGATCTAAAATCACTGCCCAATTACAGCACTTTTGGACTTAAGCCCTACTGATTTTAGGGAGACTATGATCCGTGCTTATAGCAGATATGTTTGGGGTTGGCAGTGATGAAGCACATCAAAACTGAAGTTCTTAAATACGGGGCTGTTTCAGGGAGTTTCAGATTTTATTTTTAATCTTTAATGTGGTCTTGAAAACGTTGCTTTTCTGAATGAGGATATCTCCTGTATGCTGAAGCCAGGGGAAGTAATTCTTGCCCTCTCACAGCTCTGGTGAGACCATACCTGGAGTGGCGAATCCAGGTCTGGGCTCCCCTGCACAAGAGAGCCATGGAGATACTGGAACAAGTCCAGCAAAGATCCATGAAGGTGATTAAGGGGCTAGAGCTTCTCTCGCATGAGGAGATGCTGTGAGAATTGGGACTGTGTAGTCTGGTGAAGACTCAAGGAGGATCCTATGAATACGTGTAAATATCTGATGGGAAGGAGATAAAATGGATCCGGACACTTGTCAGCAGTGTCCAGCGACAGAAAAAGACTTAACAGACACAAACTGAAAAACAAGAAATTCCATTTAAAACTAAGAAAACCCTTGTTCATTGTGAGGATGATGAATGGTGAAACAGATTGTCCAGGCAGGTTGTGGGCTGTCCATCCTTGGAGATACTCAAAAATTGTCTGGACATGGCCCTGAGCTACTGCTTTAGTTGACCTTACTTGAGCAGAGGGCTTGGGCCAGGTATACTCCAGAGGTGCCTTCCAGCCTCAACTAATATGTGATTGTATGATTCAGAGATCGATTTTACTAGCTGACCTGACCTCTGCTCAACTCCTTTAATCTTTCCATTTGGCCTCAAAGAATTTTCTATCCCTTACCGTACTAAGAAAAACTGTGTTTCACACAACTCAGTAGCGTGTAACTCACCTCTCCTGTGGAATAACGGCAAGTCTAGATAAAATGTCTGTGTAATGCTGCAGGTCTGGTACTACTATCTGAGAGATGTTAAATAATAATGGGTTGTGCAGATAATTACTACATTTATATTGCAGAAGGCAGACTTGTCTTTACATTTTTCTATTTGAGGTCATTCCTGAGTAATGAACATCTCAAATTAAAAATAACTCATTGTTGAGTACTCTTTAAATTTCTTTTTTTCTTCTCTACAGTTTCATTCTTCCATTTTATTTTCTTTGGTCATTTGCACACTATTATGTTAATGTTTTAAAGGAAATAGCCAGCAAATGACATCACTTCAGGACTAGGGTGTTACGGAGTATAAAATACGTCAATACAAGACTTCACTGGATTTTAAAGAAATCACAAAGGTGTTATTTAAATAAAAGCATTCATGTTGCATGATTAAGTACTAGTACCTAGTAGATTTTCCCTTTTGAAATATGAGCTCTGAATGAAGATTTCATATCTATTCCATTTCTACAATAAAATTTTCTCTAGGGAAGAGAAACCATGGCAATTTTATGAAGTGCTACTTTCATAACATTTTTTTTTGTGACTCTTGTTTTGTTTGAGTGAAAGTAATCCAACTGAAAATAGTTATGCTTCTGGGTCTAGAACCCAAAATTTCACTTTTTTTTTTTTCTTTTTGTAAGTATGAAATGACATTTTGTGAAGTTTTTAATTTGATTGGACTTTTTCTACAAGTGGATCTGGAGAAGCAAAGATTGTTATTTATTGGGTGTAACCTTGTTTATCCATTTGGTTACCAACTGAAAAAGATATGTAAGTTAGAAAATCATCAAGCTAGTATATTTTCAATTCTAATGATCATATACTATAGTAATATCAAAAGGTTACTGTAGGAACGTAAGTTTTGTATGTTAGATGAAAACAAGTAATTAATTCATAGAAATTTACCACCTGATACTCCAGGGGAGGGGTTTTATGTTTTGGATCCTTCTAAGAGGGAATAGAGCTCATTTCATTTTTCTCTTCTTGATATTTGACTATTTGCAAGCTAGCCCAGATAATATGTGACAAATTTAAGTATAGATGTTCGTTTTATAGATACATGTATATATATGTGCATATTTGTGGGTATATATACACATACATTATACATATTTTTGAAAGTATATGTCTAAAATACATACATATGTATATATTTACACATACATATATATAAATATATAGTCAGAATACTGTGTTGGCTACCTTATTACAAATGTTAAATGGGACTCTTCCTTTCAGCTTTTTTAAATTACTTTTCTTTTTTCTTTATTTTTTTGGAAGCCGTTGTGAAAGCTCTCTTCATTTCACTGGGATGACAACTAAGTCAGTGTTAATTTCTCAGAAGATGGATCATTACATTATTATTAAGTGAAAGAATAGTTTGACAGGACAGTGTTGTTTTTAGAAATGTATGAATAAATACGGTTGACGATTTGATAAGATTGGTTGGAGGATATAAATATCTAAAAGCTTTATATCTAAAAACTTTTTGAAAAGATCGACATCTGAAAAATCTCTTTTTACAGAAATGATCAACATCAGGAATTTTAGATTACTGACAGCTGACAAATAGAGAACTAGGTAAAATCACACCATAATGCTCTTAGAGTTGGCGTGTGATGGAAAAAAGTTTTACTAGCGTTGTTTTCAAATTTAAAGGAAATGTCAATGTAGTGTGATTTAACTTGTTCAAAGCATCAAGGCAATGGATTTTTTTTTTTTTTACTGATATTCTGATACTGACTTTTAGTTTGTATCTATTCACAGTAAACTAAGAACAAGGAAACTGTCAAAAAAAAGAAAACTCTTTCAAAACTGAGGACATCAGAATGAGACTAGTCATCCTTCTTTACTGGACAAAGTGGGAGCAAAGTATTCTAATCCTTAAACCGTGAATAAGCAAAGGTTCTCAAAGTCAGGGCAATACAGCAGGTGACAGAGAGCAGCACATAGCCTACAGGCACGTCTACAGGCCATTCTGGTTTTCCTCACACATTCTGTTAAAAGGATATTTTATCCTGAGGCAAAGTTACACTGAAAGAGTTAAAAACCACTTTAGAACATCAGGTGTCATGTCACAGTGCTTCAGAAACACTGCTGAAGTGTTGCAATACATATATTGCTTTTTCTTCACTTATCTTCTCTAAAAATTAACAATTACAGAAAGCCCCAAAGCCTGATTCAGTCCTCAGCATTTATTTATTTACTTACTTACTTACTTATTTATTTATTTATTTATTTATTTATTTATTTATTTATTTATTTAGCTCTAACACTCTAACACATTTAGCTCTATCAATAAGCTTTTAACTAAGCCAAACAATTTTAGGGGCACAAATTGACAAATAGTAAAAATATCATAATGCCCATCCAGAATAGCAGTGGCTTTGGCCAGACATTCGGCAAATGAAGGCTGGCATAAATCCACTAAAATCAATGATGTCTCACTGATTTACATCATTATAGGTGCTTTCAAAATACAATTTTTTTTGGTTAAAAAAGAAGAAGTTAGGCCTAACAAAATCTACACAAATGAAAATGAAATAACAGGCAGAATATAAAAGAAAATATACAGATTCTCTTGATCTGAAACAGTAGGTAGGCAACAAATATTAACCTAATATTTTAACTGCTGCAATTGATGACAGTGCTAAAATAAGAAAGTGTTTATGTGAGGCTAGTATGACCCAAGACCTTTTACTGACCTTTCGGAGCATCTCTATATAGGCAACCAGTCAGGACTCTGGCTGAAAAAGCCAAAGAAAACAGTCTAGCACTATGGATCAACCAATATCTTTAGCAAAGAGGCAGGAAAAAATTATTTATCTAAAATACAATGCAACCTCTTGGAGATGGAAAAAAAATAATAGTTTAGTTCCTTTTTATCTATACACTCTACAATATTGTGCAGACTGTCAAGAAATAAAGCAACATCTGAGCCTGAGATTAGGCTAAGGGGAGGTCATTCTTGTGAGAATAAGGCAAAGCCAAATGTTATCACTATTTGTAGTTTGAGAACAGAGGAAACAGGGATGCCAATCCAAGGAGAAAAGAGGGAAGGGTTCCTGAAGCAACAGTTGTTGCTTAAAGCTGACCCTTGAACTAACAGCAATCTTTTCAGGGTGACATTTTCATTTCTAACCCTAATGAGTTGTTTTTTCTGAAGCCTGAAGCTCACAGGAATGTATAGTGTGCATGGTTGTGCCCATTTAGCCAGATCCCAGCGGCCAAGTCAGGCTCTTTGCCCAGCACTAAACAGAAGATTTTGTTTATCTGTTTGCAAGCTTATAGCCTTTACCAGTCAGAGCATTTTGCCTGGCAAAGAGCAGGAAAGTATGTCCATCCAGAGCCTACTTGACATTTGGATGAGAGCTGCATTCCCCTGAAGGTCAGTTCTTAATATTTCCTCTGCAGAACTTGGGAACAACTCCTCTAGTTTCACACATAAAGACATAAAACAAGCATCAGTAACCCTGACAGCGTGTCCATACCATGTAAGGGTATTCTAAGTTATATAAATATTGGTATGTTTGCTGACATTGCCAACACAGTTAATTCAGACTCTGATAGTCTTGTTTAATGTGAACATCTGGCCCATTATGTAGCTGTTAACTGGAGTGAGACCATCATGCATGTTCCATATAAACGACTTACTGTGCCACATAATAACAGCATTAGATTTTTAACAGTCTGGGTTTGTTTTCAAACCCACCTTTTCCTGAGAACTTTTTTCCACTATTACCAATCCCTTTGGCTTGTACAGTTCTCAACAGCATTTCTTCCACATGTTATATATCTTGTTTATTTCTTTTTCTTCAATCCACAGAGAAACCTTAAATTGCTTTCTCATCTGCTGCTGCACCCATCTTGTTCATCTCAAGAGCCAGAAACAGCATAAACTGAAATACAAGTATGTGTTTCTATTTTCTACAGAAAGGTGAGAATCCCTCTGGCTAATCTGACATGTTCCATGTTGGATCATCCCAGTTATCATATACTGAAACTGTCAGAAATCACAATAAGGCCCAAATATATACAGTTTCCCCTACGCTGGACCCCCTACCAAGCCATGATTACTGTCATGAGTTGGATGAGTTATACAAGAGAGTAAGGGTTGTTGGGTTTTGTTACAAATAACATACCTGTCAGTAAAGTGAAAGCCGTGCCACATCCAAAAGGGTGATGTATGACATGCTTTTCACTTCACTAGGAAGGATGGGAGAACAAATAAAGTACACGTTTCAAATACATCATCTTCCACTCACAATTTGTCCAAGCAATTTCTGTGCTATTGTTTTCCATAAAGCACTCCAATCAGCAAGGAAATTGTGTTTTACTTAGTCTATTTGCAAAATGAAATGCTTCATCTCTTGCATGCACCTATGAAAAATATAGATGAACAGAAGCTGATACAAATGAATGTGACTCCTGTTGTGAAAAGAGTCTACAAGAGAATCCAAGTCTGCAGCAGGAGCACTGCGGGATTGCATGGGTCATCAGGAGTTTTGGGGAGACTCCAGTGCGATTGGATGTTGCAGGCAGCATCACCACTGGAAAATCTCTGTCTTCTGTTAAGAGGCTGAGTTATCTCATGGGCCACATAATACTAATGAAGTCTTGCTTTCTTTCTTATTAGGCAAACGCTACCCACATGAATGTCATCATGGGATTATTATGCCTCAGTTTCCCTAGTTATGAAATAAGGAGTGTAATAGTTGAAGAAGGAGAACTGAGACTGTTTACTAACTAATGTTTAAAAACTGTTTTGGGAAACATCATTAGAGATTCTGCTGACCACAAATTAAAGAATTTGAGACATCTTCTTTAAAAGCTTCTAGGGAGCTTGGCACAACACCCAAGTGTTGGTTAAGGTAGGGAAGTAGTGACTACTTGTTTCTTCACACACAGAGTCTCCTCTTCCAGCTCCATTTTCCTCCTCCTTAGCACATTTTGCATACTTTGCTATTGCTGTTGTTATTATTCCACATAAAACAATGTAGCTATCTTTTGAACATCTCTGGGTGTTTTACTAACCTTCTACAAAGCACCCTGGACAATAGTATCCCTAATTGAATAATCTCAGTTTCACTTGAGGGAAATAAAAACAGATGCTTTGTTTTTAAACTCTCTCCATATCACAAATGCTTGTTGTGAAAAAAGGATTGTGATTCTTGAGTTGCAGGACCTCAGTTCTGATCCCAAGACTGTGTACCTGGGACCCTGTTTTGTAATTATATTGCTCTTTGTAGCAGCATATTAATTCTGAAAGTGATATATTGCTTCTGAGTCAAAGGAAGTTATAAAATGAGCTGGAAATATAGCAGATCAGTAATACTTCCATAATAAATGTTTCACACTGGGTTCCATTACAAGTATCATATTCAGTCTCATGGCTTTGCACAGGAACAAATTTCATGATTACTATCAGGCTATGAGGAGAAAAGTTTCTGGCAGTGTGCAGGCCATTTATCAAATCATACTCAAGGTATGGAGAATTACAAAACTATTCCAAACTACTGGGCTGCTAAAGTTCTGAATAATGATTAAGAAGACTTTTCTTTTCCTTTTGCTCCTTCTTTTTGTTTCTCTTTCTCTCTCTTTTTTTTTTTTAATTATTATTAATGGGTTCAAGAAGATTTTTTGAAGGATATTGTCCTGTGGTTAACATTTCTTATATAATAAGTTTGACCCCAGAGTAATATAGGTATATTCCTGAGGTGGAATTAATTTAGCTGAATATGCTGGAGCGTTCAGCCCAGGTTCTCTTTAAGCACAATGGAAAGAACTCAGTCATTAGAAAGTGTAACTCATCAAATCTTGAGGTAGGCATCTGAAACAAATTGGTTGACTGACCAAAACTCTCTTTGCTGTAGGTGGCTAAACTTATTCAATGAGAGTGCATGCCCCAAATGAATAATGGGTGAGACCTCTCTCTGTGCCAAAGCAGAGCTCTGTGTACATTGGGCTGGGGAATACTTACCTTCTGCCCTGCCCAAGATGGTTTTCCTCACTACAGCACAATTTGTCCAACATTATAGAACACCTTATTGACATTTTTCTCCTTTCATCTCCTAAAAGTTCCATGCAGCTACACCTCAAATATCACATGACCAGTTACAGTCAAATATCCCCAGTGCAACATGTGTGAGGAGCACCTTGTATGTGGTTGAAAATTCCAGCAGACAGCTAAAAAGGCTAAAGATATATGAGGCAGGGAAAGTCTGACTCCTTTATCAAGGGAGCAATTGGTACTAAAATATTTGCAGTCACCAGAGATGTGCCTTTCATTGCCTTTTCACACCCACTGGCTAGGAAACATAGCATTACCATCACTCTTCAAAACTGCTGATGGGCTAGTGAGGATTTCAGTATTAAGAACATTAATTTCTGATTAATAACTGTCCCATTTTTGTGTTTATACACAGTAACTGTGCATGAAGATAACTGTGATTGGTTGGAGACAGACATGCCCAGGGCTTGACTTACTTAGAAATCTACGTTAAGATAGGAGGAATTGCCTTCATGTCATTGAATGTAGCAGGAACTCAGACACTCTCTTGGGTGGCCTGCAGATAGCTGGACAGCAGAGGGTTTTGCTGGAGAGGATGGATCTTCTACCCTCAAAATGCTAGCATCTGCTCAATCACCCAGAGAAAACAGGGTATTCCCAAAGAAAAGCTACACCATTCCCTTTAGCAATTTTCTCACCAAAAATGTAGCATTGTGTGCTGATTCAACTTGTTTTTAGCTCACTGTGCCCAAATCTACTCAATTTCATAAAAAATGTTACGCTGCTTAAGCCTAATGTTAGCCTGTAGAACCCATGTTAGTGTTACTTGAAAAAGTTAGTCTAACCTAATCATCTCAGGTTTCATGAAGATCCATTGGTCACTGACTTTTATTTTTTTCTTTCAATTTTCATGCTTCCTTTATTTGTACCAGTTTTTACATTTTATCCCTTTATTTACAGCCCTTTTCTCATTTGCATTTTCTTCCTTCCATGCAACAGAGGAGTTTCTCGTTTACAAGCTGACACCTGTGGTTTTGAATAGCACCTTTTAATATAAGTTATACGAATGAGATGTGCTGCATGATTTTTCAGTGTACCTTGCACAATAATTGACCTCACATAGATTATCAGTTATTCATGGCCTCTTGCCTTGAAAAGGGTCCTAAACAGCCAATCACAATTTAAAGCCATATTATTCTGTCTTAAACACATTTATTCACAGTACCTTTCACAAGTTATTGGCCATTTGCTTCCCCAGAATTAAAGATTATTGAAGTCTGCACAGTGAGAACTTTGTTCTTCATAACTCATTCTCTTACTTGCTTACGCACTGAAGCATTATAATTTGCAGATAGTTGCTTCAGAGGACTTATGACTTCACTGGCTGCACAAAGATGAGGACAAAGACAAGTTAAGAGGAAGGAAAACATTTACAACGTAATAAGAAGGTAAATCAACTTACATTTACTGCAAATAGGTTGATGGAAACATCACTGACGTTCTCTTTTAGCTCTGAAAATGAGGCATTTCTACCAGTCCTTTTTCAATTATGACACACTACTTGGCATAGCCTTTTCTTTGGAGCTAATAGCCTGGCAGTAACACGTCTGATATCTGAGCATGACAGATAAATGAGACCAAAACCACCAAAAATAGGGTAGGGAATGGAATTAATGATAATTCCGTTACCTCCAGGAGGTTTGGAGGTAGAAGAACTGTTTGGACACTCTGTTGAAGCCAGCTGGACTTATGTATATAGTTTTGTTTCTTATTTTCTCTGTGTAAGAGAGGGGAAGTCATGCGCTTTGCCTACATGCATATTCAAAATCATAAACGAGGTGTGAGATAAGAGCCTGCAATCTGGAGAAGATCTTTACCAGCTCAAAAATCATGTTAGTTCTTCTCTAAGAAATATTTCTGAGGGCTCCCAGCTAGCAACAGTATAGGGAATTGCTGTGTCCATTGTTATGTGTGTGAGTTAACACGCAGTGATCTTATTCATTTCATCCCACTTACTCCCTCATGTTTGCATGGTCTACTGTTTCAGCCTTCTGTACAGTGATTTGAGATCTGCAGAAGGAAAGCAGAAGGAACTGCTAACTATTATTGTTACTATGGAACTGATGGAAGATTGCAATAAGCTTGAATCACTGAATATTCTTTAAAGAATATTTTACTCTCTTTCTGCTTATTGGATACAATATATGCATACATAAACACCTCCACAAAGAGAAAGGTATGTATTGAAACTTGAAACAAACTAGCAGCTTCTCATGTTACAAATATCTCATATCCTTGGTTGTTTTTGTTTAAATGACCTGTATGTGTTAGGATAAGAAAGAATAATATATGATTAATTTCTATTCTGAAGCCTTGTTTGAAAGGTGCTTTATTTGCATTAGCATTCATAATTACTTAATGACAAATCAGATATGGTTCATTGCTAGTAAGTGTAGAAACATGTTGTCTGAAGGATGTAGTTTAATTAGTATACTCCTAAAAACACGTCCCTCATGACCATTGGATGTAATCATTATTTTATGTATTTAACTGTGAAATTTATGTTTACTCAGCAGGCTAGAGACTATCTTTTTTTTTTTCCCAAGTCTATTTAACGCAATACATTTAGTCTTTAAAAGAACCCACAAAATCTCCCCAACAGCAGGTACCAAATAAAAAAAAAAATTAAAGCCACTATTATTGCAATGAAGCATATATATATATATATATGAAATATAATCAACTTAATATTGCATCCATAAAACATAGCAGGAGGAGTAAATATGTAGGGAAGCTCATTTTAATTCCTCAGTTAATAACTTAGACAAAAGAGATGCACATTCTCCTAGATCAATGAGACAATTTGGGCATAGTTTTATTGTTGATTAGTGAATCCAAAAATGACCTTTTTTCAAGGGCACTGAGTGATTCCTCTTTCTTTATGCTGGTACAACACGTGAGCACTGTGAACACTTTTTTTCTGAAGGCTGAAGTAAAATCTGGAGCTGCCCTTTCCTCAGCAACATGAAACACAGGGACAGCAATGAAAAAATCATCAGACTTCTTGAAGAAATTTGTGAAAACTACATAGTTTCTTTGATAGCAAACCTGTTTTTCTTTCGACTTCCCCTAAGAAAAAGCGGGATCTAGGAAACCAGTTAGGAGGTCAGGGGTTACTCAGTCTTTGTAAAGGAACCAGGCTCACCTTCAGTTGCAAAAGGGCTACAAGTTAAAAGAGATGATAACACTTTTCTGCTCTTTTGAAATGTATTTCTCTAGAATATTCATTTTATTAGGATATATGCCACAGAATGTCTATCTTGGCATACTTTCTGCTTTATTATTGCCTGATTCTTCACTGGGTTCAGGGTAGGACTGGTGACTTAGAGGTTAAGTACCTTTTGGACCTTTAGACTTTAAAGTCTTTTCCATTTTTCTAGGTCTGACCATATTGACAGGAAAGACATCCTGAAGAGGTTATGTGTGTTCTCTCTTTTACTGCCCTCACTCTCAGCTACAACACTCAAAATACCCATTTCTGTAGTGCTTGCCTCGAGTGACCCACACCTCGCTAATTTCGTAGACCTGCGCTTCTGGGCAGAGCTGAGGAGCATGTGCTTTCTGCTTGAACCCCTGTTCAATACACATTTTCACTCCTCTCCTCCTGCCCCCTCACAAGTTTTATGATGCGAGAGAAGCAGAAACACAGCTCTTCTCTTTTCAAAATTGTCTGTAGGACTTTGTTTGCCCCTCATATAGAGCAGCTCATGATATTATGTTAAGAAACATGTAATAGCAACACCAAAATAAGCAACAGATAAATTTATCACTCTTGGGTAGTAATGAAGATACTAGTTAATTTTTGAAGCAACAGAATTGTATAAATATGACTGGATACCTTTTAGTACTTGATCAACAGTGGCTCAGTTCTGCAAACTTTGCTGAAGGATGCTGAATGCTTTCCTTTATGTCCACCATGTAGGCTCTGCCTACATCAGTATTCTCCCAGAAGATATGGGTGCTCTCCCAGACTGCACTTGCTGTTCAGAGCAAGACAAAGTTATATGTTTGCTAATGCCAAAAAAAGGCAAGCAAATTCAATAGATGTGATGTAAATGAAAACTAACAAATGTTGAAACAAGGTATTGAATCCTTCAAACTCATACCAATTAAAATAACAATGAATACACACAATCATAATAGAACATAAAGGCATTTTTAAATTTGCGCTATTACGAAATGTGTCCGTCTGCATTGTCCTTATGATGTGCATAAAGAAACTTGTAGCAAAACAAAGCATCTTATGCAAATCTCCACAAAGAGAAATCCGTGGGGAATGGCATTGTCTGAAGGACATTTCCTCTTACGATAAAAACAGAATTTAATATGCAAGAAAGTGCAACCACCTAAGTGAAAAACAGATTGAATATCTGAAGCAGGAGCATGTAGATGAAGAATGTAGCAAGGAATGTACAGAGAGCCTGTTGAAGAGGTGGAGGGCAGGTGGTAAGGCTTGGCAAGACTGCTGGGTGTAGGCTGCTAGAAATCTGTATGGGGAACAGTCATGAGGGAGACATGAAGTGTTGCTCATGCCACAAACTTTTTGAGGCAGAGGATGCATATGATGAAGATTCAGAGAAACAATTTTGCCTTAAAACTTTGTGTTTTATTTTTCAAGATACTACCAATACTTTTACATTCCCAATACTAATATTTTCACATTCATCCATTCCTAGTTTTCTTACTTAAGAAAAAAATTGAAAAACTTACCTTTTCCTCTGTTTTAGGGGGAAAAAAATGAAGAGGAAAAAAAAATAGAATGATTCTGAAAGGTACCTAACCTTGTGTGTTTCTTTTTGTTCTGACTCGCTTCTTTTTTTTTTTTCTTTTTTTTTTGTCACCCAGAAATTATAGGGATCATCCCACACAACAGGAAATGTGCACTGAAACTAAAATGAGCCCACATGTCATATGAGTTCAACAAGTCCAAATCTTTAATGGAAAAGCATCAGATGCTTTGCCATGGAAAATTTCTTGTTGTTAGAACTACAGGTTTTCGTGTTGTTATTTAAAGAAAAAAAACCAGTTGGTTATCGAACTTCTCATATGTCACTAACAATGCAGGAAATATTTTAAAGACAACAACCAGAATCAAATTAGCACAACAGCACAGCTTTACAGCACGCATGGATGCATAGCAAGGAACAGTAAGAGAGATATTTTTAATAAATTAAAATTAAGAACTCTTTATTAATGCTTTCTTACCTGTTTAGAATTACACGATCGTATTGTATATAAAAAAAAAATCTTTAAGAGCAACAGTGGTACTCATTACTATAACAAATACAAAAGAGAAAACTCCTAATCAAATCACCGATTTATCAAGCAATGAAGAATTAGATATATTAAAAGGCTTGTATCAGTATTACTTGCTAGACGGGAACATCCTTTCCAGCTGAGACAGAACTGTCATATAACAAATAACATTTAAAAAGGAAAGCAATGCAGTTATACTCAGTATGCATTTACTTAGTGAAAACATGAAAACACTCAAAACTTGAGTGAAGGGAATATTCTGGTCTACTTCATAACAGATATCTCTTCTAAAGACAGTCTCTCTGAAACTGAAAGCTGTCCACCAAGTTAATGGATTTTGTTCTCTGTCAGCAGTGAAAGGTTGCCAGCAGTGTCCCTGTCACCTGCATGTGATGCCACAAGCTTTAGGAACATTACACTCCTCTTGCTACTACCATTGAGGGCAATCAGCTTATACCAATATAAAAAAGGAAACACGCAGATATAGAAACGGTGTTATACTCACTGCTATGCTAGTGGATTAGATGGAATAGATGGAAGGCCTGCCTAAGTGTGCTGCTAATGGTGGCCAGTAGCAGATCAAGCACAGAGAGCACGAGTGATAATTCCTCTGCTAGATTTCACTAGGTGCAGCAGTTTGTGGCATAGGCACTTCCCAAGTCAAACTCTGTATTTGCTTCTTCTATCTTAAGGACTTTGATGGAGTTTTCTAATAGAAAGTTTAATTCTGTTAAATTCTCTATAATGACAATAGCTACAGAAATGGTTTAGCACAACACGTTTCTTTTCTTTTGCGCACCTCAAGTAGTTGGAGAGTACAATGCAATAAATCACTCCTCAGATTGTTGTTGTGCTGTATCAGGCTGTGCTGCAGCTCTGTAAAGGGCTCACCTCTCAGCCCTTGCACCTCAAGTAACTTACCTGTTTGTTCATGTTGCTTATCATCCAGCATGTTCAGCCACACAAAGTTTTATTGTGTTCAGTGAGACTCAGCTGAGCTCCAGTGGCTTCCAGGGTCATTGCTTGCCAGGTAATGGCTTTACATGGAAACTAAGATAAGAATGCTTTGTATATTTATGTATTGTTCCTTACACAGTGATAGTATCTAACATAGAATTGTAGAATCATAGAATCATTATGGTTGGAAATGACCTTTGAGATCAATGAGTCCAACCGTAAGCCTCTCTACACTATACCTGTTAAGCCATGCCCCTAAACGCCTCATGTACATGAAAAACTTCTGCTCATGATTACATTCTGCTTTGGAGGGTAAGAACTGATATCCTTTATCAAGTTGCTCTACCTAACTTCATTGGAGATGCTATTTTTATTAATATAATTGTGTTATCTTTCCTGAAGCTTTCCAAGCAGTCCTCAATTATTATTCAATAATAACATATGATGGTCAGTTCAACAGGCTAATTATATGATGCAACACCACAAAAAGTATTTTATTTTATCACTTCTACATTGGTTGCCTTTTCCTTTCACTGAATGCCCTCTGAATCTTACTGTAGAACAGACTAGTGAAGACTACCCACTGCTTTTCTCAGTACCACTCATTATTTTTGTGTCATCTCTTATTCTTTTTCCTTCACACTAAATAATCTTAATCTTTTCAGTTTCTTTTCATATGAACACTCCTTGTCCAACTAATATATATTTTCTGCCCTTTGTTAGACCTTTCTTCTTCTACTGTATCTTTCTAAAATGAGCCTGAAACCCAGTAGAGTATTCAACATGAGAACGTAACCTCCATTTATAGAATGCCATTATAATAATTCCTGTATTAGTCTCCATCCCCTTCTTAATATAGCCTAACATCTGAGAACCTTATCAAAAAGTGAAATGTGAAGCAATTAAATCTACAATATGTAAATCTGAACCTGACAGTTAGGCCTATAAGAAAGATGTTCTTCATGTACAAAATATAAAACTCTCTCTGAATTAAGGGAACAAACAAAAGATGATGCATGGGAGGTGATAAAGAGGATTAATAACAAGAAATGGCTGTAAGACCTTCATCACAAAATCCATGAGCTAAATTCTGCTCTCCATTACAACCCCAATGGATACTATGAATGTTAGTAACCTACAATTATGTTGTATAAAGGCTGCTGAGTCGCATTGTAATTAACATCCTTTAGGGTGACCACAGTAATTTTAAATGTTATCGTTGAATATACAAATTAAGGTGGAAGGTGTTGAATATTCTATAGCAAACTTGAAGCTGATGTGGGTTTTATATTTTCTTCTTTTTTATGACATTATGATAAGCAGGCCCCCACAGAAAGATTTATTCCTCACAGAAAATGTTATCAGCCACAAGTTGAATATTTTCCAAATTGTTTCTTCCAGTCTTGCTCAGATTTACTGAATATTGTTCAGTATTATGGACTTTGAAACTAAAATGAAATAGATAAATATTGCTATGATTGTAAAAGTAACCCTTTCCTGTACTAATTAAGTGGGTGCATGAGTGTATGGGAGACTGCTCTGCTGGTAGGATATGAAATAATGACTTTGGTCTGATCTAAAACTACATTTTCCTAAAATGCTGCATACTGGTGGGATTTACCAGAAAACTCTCACCACAATAATGTTAGAGGAGAGAGGCTGTAGGTTCATCTATACTATCCTTCCTTTCTCTGGGAATTTTCTATTCTGGAAAAAAAATCCAGATAAGCCTCTAAAGCTTGGAGGAAAAAAGTTTGGAGGAAAACTGGGATCTTAGTATGCTTATAAAATTTATGCAATTCTCTGGGCTTTTCTGAGCAACACAAAGTGTCCTTAAAAAAGTGCCTCATTAGCTCTGTAAATATGACTTTTGGTACTGCCAAGAACAGTTTTGAAATGGCCAACAATGAGTTTATGAGTCTGTATAGAATTTTTGAGCTTTCTAGTGTTCTTATGTACCATTAAAAATGCTTAAGAAAATCTCATAGAAGAAAAAGATAACCATATTTGACTAGTGCTATCTAAGAAACAAAACTCCACATTGTTCTCCTGAAAGTAGTCTGAGAAGCTTTGGATTCATTTTCATTGTTTTGGGGGTTTTTTTTACTTTTTTACTTTTCATGTCTCTCTTAAGAGGAATTTTTGGCTGTGGATTGCTGTGCTTGTTTGCACTTGGAGAACACAGTGCAACAAACAATTCCTCAGCTGGATGTTGTGCTGTTATGCTACAGACCTTGCTAAAAGTGAAGGTTTTAATGGTAATTCCAATGGTACTATGGACATCCCTTGACTTCTCTTTAGCCCTAGGTTTTATCCTTCTGTATGTATATAAAAAAAAAAAAAACTGTAAAAAACATAGCAGCTGGTTAACTGCTTGATAGAGCAAAGCAGCACTGAACAACAAATAAGAAATGAATATTTTATCTAATTGAAGTCTATCTAAAATTTTTGAATTTGTCAGAAGTTCCAAAGGACCTATAATGTCTTCAAGCAGTCATAAACACCTCCTTCCTACTATTTTTTTTCAAATATGGAAAATGATTAGCCAGAATAAAAATTAAATATACTTCCCAGATGGAAACAAAATAAAGCTTTGATCCAAGCAAAGTCCTTAAGCATGCACTCAACTTTAAACACTTGAGTAGGTCATTTGAAAGAGGATTTTTCATATGTATCTATAGTGAAAGATTGGAAGTCTAGACTGATAACTCACCTTCTTTTTCCAATTCCATACGAAGGAAGGTTACATGTACTATCCTTTTTTTTTTATCTGTAAAAGAAATGGAATTTGTATGGTAAATACAGAAATATTTACATCCTATTTTCTTTAAAATTATTCCTTCATTTCTAAATGCTGTAATATGCCTTATATCCTTCGAATAAAACTGCTAACATTTTGGATTGATAACTCTCTAAATTAATGATACATTGAAACAAATAGCTAAATTGCAATAGATTTCCATGTTACATCTACATTAATAATGCCAAATGAATCAGTCATGATTAATCTTATAAAGAATATCAAATGAATTAATAATGATTGGCCACTTATTGCAAAATGGGCAACACTTTATAATAAGTATCAAATCATTCTTACTTCCTTCAGTATTTCTTGCAGTAACTTTAATCATGATAAATTCTTTTGGTATTCAGGTGCATGTAATATAAGATTCCATTGGAACTCCATCACAATTTAACCTAATCTTACTGAAATGAGTCATTTAAGGCTTGTCACTGGATTTGGGGCAGATCGAGAAAGAACTCAAGCACTTCAGGACTTGTCTACCTGGCTGCTGTCACGAGAAGACCCCCATAGTCATGGATGGTGGTGCAGAACTGGGTAGGTGGGTAGGTAAGTCAGGCTTGGTGCATTCACAGACAGTAGATCTGTGCAAGATAAGTACCTTTTACAACAGATTTTAAGGCGGATGTCAAGCTTTGAATCAAAACTCACATATATATGGTACCCTTAATATTTGTTTTCAATAGGTAATTGGTAAGTTACATGTGATAGAAAGGCATGTTTTCTTTTGTGTGTGTGTGTGTGTGTGTGATAGGGAAGTTGATGTTTAAATGCTGAGGCTGCTGGAAGCCAATTCAACCAAATACTAAAGCGTAAGTTTCTCTTCACAGACTGTATCAATTAGGACTTTTTTTTATGAATGTAAACTCAAATAGTTACAAGGAAAGGAGTGACATTAGATCTTACTAGAACTATTTAGGCAACATCAACATTTAGTTGTAAAACACAAAAATCAACCTAACAGGTCATTTTAGACCTAACTCTAAGAAACAAAAATATTTTGCTGAAACAAAATATATTGTGAAACGAAATGTAATGTTACAGCTCTAACTTAATTTTATGAATTTTCTCTTGAAGATTTTTCAGAAGAATTTCCTGATTAAATAGTAACAGAAAAAAATAGTTTAAATCTTTACTTCATTTGGGACAGAGACAGTTGGGAGCTTTGAAATGCACACTATTTCCTCATCTCCAGCTTCATTGCTGGTTATTCAATTATCTGAGTAAAGCTGAACGTTGTTCACAGTTTCTCAGAAGGTGCATCAAATAAAACACTTCTTACATCATGCAAAACACTATCTTTAGCACTGTAACTCCTGAAATTTTATCTTGCTCAGTGGTAATTTTAATGTATATCTCATAACAATAGCTGTTCTGTATTTCTGTTGTTGGGCTGATTTCCTACGATTTTTCTTTGCATAGACAGGAAAAATTGCCCCACTGTAGGCAGTCTTCATAGGCCAAAGTCAAAGATCCATTTATGCCTCAGAAGACCAGATTGATGGGTTTGTTATTCTTTCACTTATTTTACTCAGTTGGAGGAAACCACAAGTAACTACAATCCTTCTTTTGCTACTCAGGGTTTTCATCCAAACATCTGTTTTTCTCTGGATGCCTCTGATTTAATCATGGATATGATGGAGCCTTTTGAGACTTTCTTAACCAGCAAACTCATAATTTCCTTAGAAGAATTTGGTCTTTTTGCTTTTCTTAAGGGATAAATTGCCTACAAAATCAGCCATAAGTTCCTTGAGTTGAAGGTTTAATATGTTTTTAAAGTGAGTTCTAAAAATCCTTACAAAGCAAAGATTTCAGGAAGGGAAGGGAAGGGAAGGGAAGGGAAGGGAAGGGAAGGGAAGGGAAGGGAAGGGAAGGGAAGGGAAGGGANGGAAGGGAAGGGAAGGGAAGGGAAGGGAAGGGAAGGGAAGGGACCTGCCCCTCCACTCCCGCCCCAGCATGCACCATAGGTTTTTAACATTGATATTATAATCTAGTTTGCATTTTAGATGGTGAGTTCTCCTAATAAGGATTCAAGAATTGACCGTTCACAAAATGTTTCATTTCTTTTTCCTCCCAGAAATTTTATAACCAGCTAAAGAGATGTGTGTGACAGCATGTAAAGATGTCACCAGAATGCAAATTTATAAGCCACCAAACTTCATGATTAGCTATAGATGCTTCCAAATGGCATGTTACCCCTATGTAAGTAACGAAATACAAGTGCTGCTTTCTAGCTTTTTTTTTTAAATGAGATAGGAACTGATCGATAGAAAGTTATATGTCATTTTATTCATGAATGTTTTATGCATATAATAATCACTTAACCTGAATAGAACTGACATTATTAGTTCTTATAAAAATGACATTTCCTAAATAGAGACTATTTTTAACCAGATACTTAAATACAGATGTGTGCACCTGCAAGCTTAAAAGACTGCTAACAGAGCTATCAGTGTGTAGAACAGCACCTACAAAAAGACCAGGTTGAAGACGAGACTCTTAAAGGGGACTTTGCAGACAATTACCATCTGAAGAATTAGTGTTTAGCAAGATTATATCTAATATTGAATTTTTGTTGTGTTACTTGCACTGCATCAGGAATATATAGCTATTTTCTTCAACAAATTGCTGAAATATGATATATGTAGCCCATGGATAAGTGCTCATTGCACATATATGCTCAGACTGATACAATTCCAGCAAGAACAAATCAGTCAAATCAGTGTCCTGAGCTCTAAATTAAAAAAAAAAAAGTATAAACAACTATGAAATACATATATCTAAACATTCAGAAATGTAGCTGTTTTTTCTAAATGGGGGTCTATCTTCTTTGACAGTGAGGGAGTTTAGACATCTACCTTAAAGATGTCTTCATCTCAAATACTTATTGGAACTTTTGAAACCAACTATGAGAAACAGGTATTGTTTGAGCAAAAATCATTTAACCTGTTTGAGATGTTTATTTTAGATTAAACGAATTACGTAGACAATCACACAGACATTTTTTAAAAATCTTCATTTTCATTATTTAAAACAAAGTACTTAGATAAAATATTTAATGCTAAATGTAAATTCCTATTTACAAGGAATCCTCTCTACATTCTCTCCCCAGGTATTTATACTTATTGATGAAATCTCCCAGTCTTCTCCAGGCTAAACAGGCCCTGCTTGCTTAGTTTTCCCTCATACAATAGATGCTCTATTTAATCATCTTTGTCACTCAATGCTGGACCCTCTCTAGAAGCTCCCTGTCCCTCTTGTACTGGGGAACCCAGAACTGCACCCAGTACTCCACAGGTGACCTCACCAGAGCTGCGGAGAGGGACAGGACCACCTTTCTCAACCTGCTGGCAATGCTGCTCCTGATGCCAGTCAGGATCCCATTGGCCTTCTTGGCCACGAGGGCACATTGCTGCCTCATGGTTAACTTGTTGTCAACCAGGACTCCCAAATCCCTCTCCGCATAGCTGCTTTCCAATAGGTCATCCCCTAATCTGTACTGGTGCCTGGGGTTATTCCTCCCCAGGTGCAGGACCCTGCCCTTGTCCTAGTTGAACCTCATGAGGTTCCTCTCTGCCCAACTCTCCAACCTGTCCAGGTCCCTCTGGATGGCAGCACAGCCCTCTGGAGTGCCGGCCTCTCCACTCAGTTTGGTATCATCTGCAAACTTGCTCAGGGTGCACTCTGTGCCCTCGTCCAAGTTGTTGATTAACAAGTTGAACAGCACTGGGCCCAACACTGACCCCTGGGGGACACCACTGCCCACAGGCCTCCAATTAAACTCCTCCCCATTTATCACGAGTCTCTGAGCTCTGCCATCCAGCCAGTTCTCGATCTACCTCACTGTCCACTTATCTAACCCACACTTCCTGAACTTCCCCATGAGGATGTTATGGGAGACAATGTCAAAGGCCTTGCTGAAGTCAAAATAGACAATATTCACAGCTCTCCCACCATCAATCCATCCACTCACCCCATTGTAGAAGGTTATCAGGTTCATCAAACATGATTTTCCCTTGGTGACTCCATGCTGACTACTCCTGTTCTCCTTCTTTTTTTTGACGTGCCTAGGGATGGTCTCTAGGATGACCTGCTCCATCACCTTTCTAGGAATGGAGATGAGGCTGACAGGCCTGTAGTTTCCCAGGTCCTCCTTCATGTCTTTTTGAAGACTAGAGTGATTTTGGCTCTCTTCCCATCCTCCAGCACCTGCCCCGCTCTCCATGATCTCTCAAAAATGATGGATGTTTCCATCTCAAAGATGATGTTTGTTTCTTTAAATACAGGATCAGATGAAGGAAAAGGCAAAATAATGAATGAAATAAACCAGAAATGTCAAAAGATTGGCTAATGTGTCAAAGTAAGTTAAAAAAAAAATAAAACTGAAAGTAAAATATATATTTGTAAGGCAGGCAAAATCTGTTCAGTTCAATTGAAAATGGCTATGATCCTGAGTTGAATATTTCAAGAATAAATTGAAATTCAAAATACAAATATCCATGTTTGGATCTAAATTTTAAATATTTGCACTCTTCAGCTGTATGGTGACAATACAAAAAGCCTCTACTCTCCTGTTTTGGACAATATTTTAAGTTATCTTTCCAAAACAGCACTTGCATAAAATCTTTGTCACCACAGTATTTTAAGGTTGCAGGCAGTGTCTTGGGATTTTAGAGGTTTCCCAAGACTAATCGACTACAGAAACGACTACACCGAAACAGTTTTAAACTTAACTAAGGGAGGACCACAATCTCTGAAGAAGTTAAAAATAGATAATTTGTTTTGCACTTGTTAAGCGTTTACTTTTCAGAGCAGAGAGGGTACAGCTGTATTTGTTCTGTTCTGATCATTAAATTCAACATGCTAATTTTTCTTTTTTTTTTCTTAGTTGAACATCACAGAAAATTTCTTCCTCCTACCTATAATTTTCCATAGTCCAACTGAAGGCTAAAAACTGAGATTTTGTTCTTCTGCATAACTTAAGCCAGAGTGTTCTTCTTCAATGGAACACAGGTGACCTGCCAGGGCAGTGGAATAATTTAGCATGCAGATTTTAGAGAGCAAGTTCTTAAAGGGAATATACCCAGAAACTCTAAAAATGTTAATCAAAAGTTCTTCTCTCTAAACCACTGGTGACATTTGAGGGCAAAACCTTTGCAATTTGATCTGCCAAGGTCAGGAAATATAGACTCTTTGTGCCACATATTTTTCCTATTTCTGGAAAGAGAGTCTAAGAAATTATAATGCTCTTACAGATATATCTTTTTCTTTCTTATTGCAGTTCTTATGAGAAGAAGATTCTTTACTAATAATTCACCTTGTCTGGCTCTGTGAAACCAAACAGTAATATCTCATTATTGTTCTCTAGTCTGAAAAAACTTTGAGGCTGTATGCTTTTATATTTATTGTCCAACTGTGACTCAGGCCATTCATTAAGAGAAGTATCTCTATTACTTTGACAAAAAGGTGATAACCTTGCCTCATTCTGGCCCAGCTATTTATTAATGACTCCAAATATCATTTTCCAGTTCTATGCACTGCAATATTTTAATTTGATGACACAAATTAGATAATACAAATGTCCTCATGTCATGCTTACAGCTGCTAGTGATAACAATGACCATGTCTGCAAGGTTTTGTTAAATTCTACTTCCTGAGGCATTGTCATGCAGTCACCAAAGTCCTTCTTATACCTGCCATCAATGTGATTTTTCTGCACCAAATATATTGTTGACTACACGATCCTTATGACGGGTGATCCAGGCCACTGGCTTGTGGCACCCCTAAAACACTTATGCCAATCTTATTCAACAGTATCTGTAGCAGCTTGAATTTGAAGAAGGGAAGAAGTATAAAGCACCAGGATTCTTCAATTAGAGAAATAAGAAAAGCTGTCACTAAGCAGGGAGTGGTCGTCTCCACAGGACTTGTTACCTAGCACATCTCAAAGGCTGTGGTTCCTCACCACCAACATTATGTTAGCACCAATTGTGTCTTTCAGATTGCTTCACCCATAACTCAGACTCTCAAAGATACCAGAGAACTCAACCCTACAGTGTTTTGGGTTATGGATATTAATGTGGAAACACCTGTGGACTTTCCGTATGTGGAAAAATTTGGTCTTTTGCTAGGAGATAGCATCATCTCATAAGAGTTCACAAGCAGATGGCATCACCTACCAGCAGTTTTCCATGCAAGGTATAGGAATAAAATGCAGCCATATCCCACAAACTAGACACACAATGCAATCACCCTTCAGTTGAAGTGATTCGAGCCAGGTATTTATTGATGCCCAGCTGCAACCCTTCTGGCCTCCCCACCAGGATGAGGAAGTGGACGAGGCCTTCTAAAGGCAGATGCAAGAAGCCTCGCAATCACAGGCCCTGGTCCTTGTGAGTGGCTTTAACCACCCTGATGTCTGCTAGGATAATCACACAACTGGGAGCAGACAGTCCAGCAGGTTCCTCAAGAGCGTTGCAGATAACTTCCTAATGCAGGTGGTTGAAGAGCCGACAAGGGCAGGGGCACTGCTAGACCTGATACTAACCAACAGAAATGGTCTAGTGGGAAATGTGAGGGTTGGGGGCAGTCTTAGATGCAGTGACCATGAGATGTTGGAATTCACGATCCTGCGTGGAGGGAGCTGGGCAAGAAGTAGGATTGCAGCCCTGGACTTCAAGAGAGCCAACTTTGACCTCCTCAGGGAGCTCCTTGGAGAAATCCCCTGGACCAGGGTCCTAGAAGGAAAGGGCGTCCAGGAGAGCTGGCTTATCTTCAAGTGCCACTTTCTCCAAGCCCAGGATCGGTGTATTCCTACCTGTAAGAAGTCAAGAAGAGGGTTAAGAGACCTGTGTGGATGAGAAAGGAGCTGCTAGGCAAACTTAACGAGAAGAAGAGAACATATGTACATTGGAAGAAGGGCCAGGCCACATGGGAACAATATAGGAACATTGTCAGGGAATGCAGGGTTGCGACGAGGAAGGCCAAGGCCCGTTTGGAATTAGAACTAGCGAGAGATGTCAAGGATAACAGGAAGGGATTCTATAAATACATCAACATCAAGAAGAAGACTAGAGAAAATGTCGGTCCGCTGCTGAATGGGGAGGGTGCACTGGTAACGGAGGATGCAGAGAAGGCAGAGTTACTAAATGCCTTCTTTGCTTCAGTCTTCTCTGCTAAGGCTGGTCCCCAGGAACTACAGAGCCCAGATAGGGCTGACAGCTCTCAAGAGTATCCCAGAACCTAGGAAGGGGAGAGGGGACTGGAGAGAGGAAGACTTGCTCCGGGTAGAGGAAGACTTGGTTAGAGAGCACCTGAGGAAACTCAACACCCACAAATCCATGGGCCCCGATGGGGTGCACCCCAGAGTTCTGAGTGAGCTGGCGGATGTCGTAGCCAAGCTGCTCTCCATCATCTTTGAAAGGTCCTAGAGAACGGGGGAGGTGCTGGAGGACTGGAGGAAAGCCAATGTCACCCCGCTCTTCAAAAAAGGCAAGAAGGAGGAGCTGGGCAACTACAGGCCAGAGAGCCTGACCTCCATCCCTGGAAAGGTGATAGAGCAGCTCATCCTGGCTGCTGTCTCCAGGCACATGGAGGAGAAGAAGGTGCTCAGGAGTAGCCAGCATGGGTTCACCAAGGGGAGATCATGCTTGACTAACCTGATAGCCTTCTATGATGGGGTAACTAGATGGATAGATGAGGGCAGAGCGGTGGATGTCATCTATCTAGATTTCAGCAAGGCTTTTGACACCATCCCTCACAGCATCCTCCTGGGCAAGCTCCAGAAGTGTGGGATAGATGAGTGGAGAGTGAAATACATTAGGAATTAGCTCGATGGCAGAGCTCAGAGAGTTGGCATCATTACCACAGAGTCCAGTTGGAGGCCTGTGATTAGTGGTGTCCCCCAGGGGTCAGTCCTTGGTCCAGTCCTGTTCAACTTATTGATTAACGACCTGGATGAAGGGACGGAGTGCTCCCTAAGAAGGTTTGCTGATGATATGAAACTGGGAGGAGTAGCTGATAGCCCTGAGGGCTGTGCTGACATCCAGAGGGACCTGGACACACTGGACAACTGGGAGATTAGTAACCTCATGAAGTTCAACAAGGGCAAGTGCAAGGTCCTGCACCTGAGGAGGAATAACACTAGACATGCCTACAGGGTGGGGACTGACCTCCTGGAGAGCAGCTCCGCAGAGAAGGACCTGGGCATCATGGCAGACAACAGGTTGACCATGAGGCAGCAGTGTGCCCTCATGGCCAAGAAGGCCAATAGGGCCCTGGGGTGCATTAAGCAGAGCGTCTCCAGCAGGTCGAGGGAGGTGATTCTGCCCCTCTACTCAGCCCTGGTGAGGCTGCACCTCGAGTACTGTGTGCAGTTCTGGGCTCCCCAGTGCAGGAGGGATGTGGAGCTGCTAGAGAGAGTCCAGTGCAGGGCTACGAAGATGATTAGGGGCCTGGAACATCTGCCCTATGAGCAAAGGCTGAGAGAGCTGGGCCTGTTCAGCCTGAAGAAGAAAAGGCTGAGAGGGGATCTAATCAGCGTGTACAAGTACCTCAAGGGAGGGAGAGAGGAGGATGGGGCTGGCCTCTTCTCAGTGGTGGCCAGCGATAGGGCTAGAGGAAATGGCCGCAAATAGACGCACGAAAAGTTCCACAGGAACTTGAGAAAGAATTTCTTAGCAGTGAGGGTGACAGAGCACTGGAATAGGTTGCCCAGAGAGGTGGTGGAGTCTCCTTCTCTGGAGATCTTCAAAACTCACTTGGACACCACCCTGTGCCACGTGCTCTAGGAGACCATGCGTGTGCAGGGAGGTTGGACTAGATGACCTCTAGAGGTCCCTTCCATCCTTAAGCATTCTATGATTCTATGATATTATATTTCTAAATGATGTATCAAAGAGCAATGTAGTTATCCTGAGTATTTCAGGGTGATTTCACTGAGGAGATAAAGGCACTTCTTTGAGCAGACTGTATTAACCTGAAGTACATATTGCTCTCTGGACGTTCCTGCTGATTACAAGAAGATATAGTCCAGTTCCGCTCTATCTAAGCAGCTCAGGTAAATGCTTCCAGTGAGATGAACATGAAGCTAGCTGCTTGGATTGGCCACAGCAGAGAACCCTGCTATCACACTTGTTTACAAAAGCAGCACATCTTTCTTGTCTGTGCTAGTAAGAAACTACCCACCTTGTCTGTTCCTTACAAGAGCTATGATATAATATGCTGGAACATATCATTTCTCTTTGAAGAAAGGCAGGCAGAAGATAGCTGAAGAAGTTGCTGGGTTTTTTTATGGTAAGCTTAAAAATAATTAATTATTTATTTTTTTAAAATATCAGAATGAATGCCATTTCTTTTTCCCTGTTGTTTAAATCATTGAAAGTTTCTTGTCTGTTACAGCTAGCTTCTAGAAGCTCCACATCACTGGTTAGTTATGTAAACTTATGTACCTTATAGCTTGTTTAAATGCTATCACCACAATAGAATAATAACAAAACATGCATTACAAATACAAAAATATTTCTGAAGTGTTATTGGAGAACAATGGAACTAGCAGATAGTGATGAGAAAATAATATGATAAAAGGGGCAAATTCTAGGGAGGCCAGGTTGTCTAGTTTCAGAGGTAGTAAGTGTAACTGCTAAGATGCTACATGCATTCTTCCAAAGATGCCATTCAGTCATGGGGCTTATGATGGGAATTCATGCGTATCTTGTTCAGTTATGTGTTCAAATTCTTTGCTGCACTTTTTCTTCTCCACTCTGAAAAGTGAGATTTAGTGGATGCTTGTTTTGATGGGAATCTTGAATCTATTGAAAACATTGATGCGGCTGTTCTCCTCAAGAATTATTATTTCTAAAATATTTAATGCCAGGTTAAGAATATAAATGCCACCTGGAGTTAGCTTTCTCTAGCTGTGAGCAGTCTCTATCTGCATCTCTGTATCCATATCTCTTCAGTTACAGTTATACATATTTTTCAAAGATTGACTGGTATTTGGGGCCAGAAAATTCTTGTATTCAGCCTCAAAGTAAAAAAATATATATATAGATATATATAAAAGGAAAAATTAAGAATATTAGATCTGAAGAAAATGGTAAATCTACTAATGCTATTTCTTTGCCTGTATCCTCCCTGCTAGGGGGAGAGGGGAAAGGTTGTTGGAACAGGAGTCTACCATGAATGTTGCTGTCATACTACTATGTTACTGTCATGTTACTACTATATGAAATTACTGAGATATTTTTGGCAAATAATTAACTTTTCAGAACATTTCCCCTTAAAGTCTTAGTTTTCAATTTTTATTTACTGTGAGAGTGTCAGGAAAAAATATATATGTACTTACTTTTTCCTCAGTATGGACCAGTTCTACATTTTCTTTTTGCTTTCATTATTTGAACAAAAGAATAGTTTAAAAATGCTGCAGAATCTGTTGATGAGATTCTTACTGCCCACAGTGCATTACCAAGATAATGGCTTCTTATAAAAAAAGGAACATAATAGGCCAATTAGGTTTGATAATAAAAAATGGCATCTTTTGTAAAGCTTCCTTATATACAGTATCTATCTCTCTATTGAAGTTACTCAGATTCATATGAGGCTGTTTAAACTAGAAAGCTTGTAAGAGAACCTATATACCATCAAAGCTTGCTTTTTGTAGCAATTTTTGTAAATAAAGGCAATAAGTTTTTAGTCTTGCTAGGCTGTATCGATCATTATTAGCAAGTTCTTGGAAGAGACAACTGCAGAAGTCTCTATGATGATACAAGATACATACAGTAAAATAATAATTATTTCATGAATGCATATTCGGCATGCCCTTGTATTAGGCTTCCATTTTCCACTGCAGATTCAGACAGTGAAATGTAGTGTGTGAACGTTGTCCACCTGGGTGCTAGGTGTCTCTTATCCGAATTTGTGGAAACATGGAGTTTGATTTAGTTGTCTACAATTAGGCATCTAATACCTTTTTTTTCATAAACTTTTTTTGCACCGGTGTAATTTTGGTGAACTTTTTAATTGACCAATACTTCTAGGATAGTATTAAACTGGTTTCTCTTTGAGGATAAGTCGATTTTAAGAACTGTATGTTTGTCATTTGAATATTTGTGCAGCTAGAGATTTATTCTAACAAAAAGCTTCAAGCTGAAGAAAGGATGTTCAACTACTGAATATTTTAGCTATGAAAGAGAAATTCAAAATTAGAACTTTTTCTTCCTCTGATATTTTTGTGGTGCAGAAGAGAAAGAGGCCACATGTAAAAATGTAAGTAATGTATCTCCTCCTTTAGAGGAGATAGTGGGAGATTCTCTCTTGGTCAAATTTTGACAGTTAAAACAACTAGATAATTTCAAACATATGTGAAGAAGACAGCAGCAATGATGTCACATCTCAACCTATTCTTCCCTATGCTGATTCTATGGCAAAACAGCTATTATATGACAGCCAACTGGTATTAGTGGAGATAAGGGCAGGAAGTTTATGAGATCCACTGCAAAACAAAACCTCAAGACATTTATTTTCTATCTCAGTGGTATACTTTTATATGAACTCTCTCTCACTTATATTTATTCATCTCTTTGGGACACTGAAATTGAATACTGAAAGAGCAGCTCAGGTCTCTGTGTACCAGGAAGGTCAGACAACTTGATTACACCAGCTATAATCAAAGAGTATTCATTTTTCTCAGAGCCTGCTCATCTCTACTCACCATTTCGCGAAGAGCTGAACTTTGCCAGAAACAGCAGGATGGTTGCACAAATCCTTGGAAAAGAATAGTTCAGCACCACGTATGTGCAGCTCTTGAGGAAGGAAGTAATCTCAGACACTTTAGAAAAAATCTCAAAACTATTAAAGTGTGTACAAATATGTTTATTAACTAGAAAATAAATGTATTTCTACCCTATGCAGAAACAAAGTGAGAAAGCTAGTGCAGAAGCAGGTCACTGACTGTGAAACAAAGTTAAAGCTCATACTAAGCAAAGCTGAGCTTTCTTGTTGGTTTTCATTCAGCTGCACTCATCTATAAAAGAGCTATTAAAAACATCCATTAACTGTTAATTTAGAATACTTCAGACAGTGATCCCTAAACCTTCATTGATATCTTTCCAAAAACCTCCTAATCTCTGAAAATTGTTGGCAAGAGCTATACTGAATCAGCTTGTCATCAATCCTGGCTTTCATTATTTGAGCTAACACAGATACACTACCTGCAAACACTTAGGAGAAATACATTATTTTTTTCTTAAAAGGCATACTTATAAACAGAATTTACCTTATGATTTCATGAATGAAGCTGTTTCTGTTATCTATGTCATCTCAGATTAATGACACAAAAGCAGCACATAACTGCAGCAATGCCAGAAACCATCTCTGTTTACTTCAAAAATGATACGTCAGTTAAGACGTTTTAAAAATCTTTGTATTATCATTTCAGCACATAAGCCAGACTATATTTTGGCAGACTGTAATGTGGCTATCAACAGATCTCCTTCTCCCATCAAGGAATGAAGCAAAATTTTGAATTTTTGTTATGCCATAGCACGCCCTTTTTTCCAGCTCACAAAGAGTGCATCGTATGTGGACATATTTCCATAAAAACTTTACCATTCTGACATACTATACTGAGGGGTTATTTCTTTTTTCTAATGGACTATACAGGTTTACACAATAAAATTATGTGATGCTATGATTAAATAAACTCACAAAGGCATGACATGGTAGTTTATTTGCACTAAGGTAATAAATTTAAAATACATGGAGCAATGACAGACCAGCATCTGCTGGGTTGCTAATGATGTAGACGAGCTTGGGATGGAGCAGGGTATTTGACTTTCCTTCTGAAATTACAAATTTGAAAATGGAGCATGCAGATAATTCAAAGATAGAGAAATCAACTATTATAGTATTGGAATTTGTTTCCTGACAAATTCTCTGGTTTCTATGATTTTGTGATATTCATTGGGATAGGAAGAATCACTATTGATGAAGCTATGGGCAGGCAGGCAGGCTTTTTACCATGAGTTAGAGAGGCATTAATGAGGAAAAGATATTATCACTGACCATTGAAAAGCATTAAAATAAATATAACTGAAAAGTATTAAATTAACATTCAATTAATTCTAATTAATCATAACTAATTGAGTATTATTTGAATACTTTTCAGTTATCTGTATTTTCTATTCCTTATTTTTTACAGGATAAGAGGATCATGATATGTCATGGAAACTTGATTTTCTCCCCAGTCTTGCTTCTAAAGGCCAGATTCAACAGATGTAGTTCTGAGTTGCTCACAGTACAAACTAGTGTGTTCTCTAGAATATCTTTTAACTTTTTTTATCCAGTTTACTGTTGTTTTTGTTTCTCTAAGATTATTTTCCCAGTAGTAGATTACTCTTCTGCAAGTGAATTCTCTATACTACCGCACTGGATTCCCTTTCAGTCAATGCAGACATAATTTTCTAAATTAGGATTTTTTTTCACTGTTGCTGAGACTTACCTACATTTTTTTTCATTGATTAAATAGGCAGTTACTTTTAAAAGTGTGTTGTCCTTTGTAGAGAAGAGACAGTTTGAAAAGATTTGTGGAGCTGTTCTTAAGTTAGGTGCCTTCATTGTCTGCTCTCAGTCTAGGCCACACCTTTTATATCAATGGTTGAAAATTCAATAACTTGCACTTTTGTGTATTATTCTGAACATTTAGCAGTACATAAATTTTCTTAGACTAATAAACATTGCTTATTTCTAAGAAGAGGCCTTCCTTCTTCAGCTTTAGCTATCCACAATAACAATTGTGATGCAAATATCCTAGAAGTGGGGAGGATAATATGCTAGTGGCTTCAAGTGTCCATCTTCCTTGATATGAGATTTCTGTTTAATATTTTTTTTCTATGGTGTTGCTTGCAGTACAGCTATTGTGTTGTGAGCCCAGTACTGGTGCCTCTGGCTTCTGCAGAAGCTTCTGGCCAGTGCAGCTTCCAGCATAAGATATTGTCAATTGGATCAGTTTAGAAAGAACTACTACCTCCTGACTACCACAAATGAAAGAGGTAGACTTCTCTGGCTAACTCAAAACACTGATCTTAGGAGAAAGCAGGATCTTTTGAATAGCATTTAAAAATAATGAAAGAAAACTAATAATGCAAAGAGAATAGTAATGAAAAGATCAGGAATTATTCTAAGAGATTAATATCATAGGTTTTCAGATGGAAGTCTGTACCATTTTTTGATTTTGTTTCCCTGAAAATAATCATATACACATTTGCTGAATTTCAACTCTTATATTTGTACATAGAAACACTTTGTCTTGAAGCTGAGAGGCTTTTAAAAAACTCACAGAGCTTTTTTTAGCTCAGCAAATTTGGAAAGACAGAAACATAAATATACATTTATATTTGAAAATAATTTTGAACTTCAATCAGCGTGGACTTTTTTCACAGCATCAGAAAAACTGAGCACAGTTGTTGGTGTCCTCCAAGCTAAATTTACAGAGCCAAGTACAAGAAATTCATGCAGAGCTATAAATATTAATCTGAATTACACACCAAGGATGTCCGCTAACACAGATTCAACAAACTAATGTGGATTTATTGCTTGTTTTTGTAGTCAACTGTACTAATGTAATTACTTATATTCTAAGTAAGAAGATATGTAATAATTTAAAATAATCTGCATACTATGTCCCTGCTTTCCACTGCCAAGTGGTCATTAATAAATACTACCTCTTGAGTAAGATGAAATGAAGTTTCATTTTTCCCCCACGATTTACACATTTACTTTTACTTTATTTTGCTCTTTTAGAATAACACTTTTGGTCAAAAATAATTGACAAATTCCATTAAGATTTAAACTGTTGAAACATTCGTGAACACAAAAACTGTGTTCTGGGTCTTTTTATGGCATTCACATGCCATAGAATAATCATGTTTCAAAATACAGGTAACTGCAGACTATTTTACTAAATAGCCTTTTAAGTACAATGTGATTCCCTAGATTTGTTTAAAAATACTTGCAGACTGGCTTGAAGCTCACCAACATTTCAGCTGATTGGACATAGAGGATCCATATCTTTCTTAAATGCTATGGACTCTAAGTATCAAATCAGTTATTTCTGCCTTGACATCTACACATGGAAAATGCTACATGCAAGGTCACCCCACTGATAAAATAGACAAACGTGTGTACTGTTCTTATATGCTTGCTGAAATAAGTTGTAAGCCTTTAACACTTACAGTTCAATACACAGAATAATAATGCACAAGAACACATGTTCCTGTACAATGTGCTCTAGGTGACCCTGCTTATGCAGAGGGGTTGGACTAGATGATCTCCAGAGGTCCCTTCTGACCTCAGCCATTCTGTAATAGTTAAAAAGCAAACAAACACAAAGTGCATAGGAGAACATTGGTGTGACAGTGAAAAAAAAAAAAAAAAAGATGTTATGCAGTGCCTCAATGCCACCAGAAAGGATGGATTTCAGAAAAGAAAGAAAAAACACAAGTGTTAAAATTCAAAGGGAGTTAGTTGACATTTATTTTATGCACATAATTATATATTTTGGAGGATTTTCTTTTGATTTTTTTTCATAACCTTATAGTTCATGTACCCAAATATAGCTGAGTCATGAAGATAGAAATGACTTCTGATAATTTCCACATATCATATGAGAACTGTGACCTTCAAGACCAGATAAGAATCATATGTAAATGTCCAAATAGTTAAGTGTAGGAATTGTTAAAAATGAAATTTATGACTAACATATACAGAATGCTCAGTTATGCACCCAATTTATAGATATACAATGAACCTGACACAAGTGATAACATTGTTTTCCATAAAATCATTTTTTATTTCTATAACTTATTAAGATTTTGCACACAGCTCATGATCTCACATTATATATGAAATAATGGTGGATCTACATAAATATGACATATAGTTGCATTCATTTTTGTTGAGCTTATATGCATGCCTAATTGAAAAATCACATCCCATGTGCATCTTCATATATATCACATATACAAATGAATACAGCACATCCATGCATATTTATTATATTTTTATTTAAAAATATTTCAATTTTTGGTAGAAATGCTCTACATAATGTTCTATGATTACATCCCTGATTGAAATGTGAAAAGTTCTTAAGAAAACAGAGAGCCTGTTTTCCTTTCTCACGAGCTCTTCTAAAACACTACACAAAAATGTGCAGATATGTACAGGAATTGCAAAATAATTATTCTAAGTCTCATTAAAACAATATTAAATGCAAAATTGTTATAGAAAAATTGATGACAAATCACCTTTCCAGGTTGTGACAGCCCCCACGTATTCAGTGGAACTCCTTGACCATAATGTAGAGTACAGATGTATTGCCATTTATATACTACAGTGATCAGTATGGTATAATGACACAGGCTGATAGATGGTATGGAATTTAACTTCGAATGATTTCTATCTGCATTAGTATTTATTGCACTTTATCTTTGATTTCTAAATGGTATAACATTATCCCCTTCTACCTTTTTTTTGCTGCTTCCTAGTTTCTTTCATTTTCTCAGCCAAATTGCCAGTTACTCCATGATTGCCACAACCTATTAATTGACATTAACCTCAGATGCTCCCTGATGTTTGTCATACTAAAAATGTTCAGATCGTAATTGCCCTAAGTTTAATAAGGGATAGCAAGGTGGAGAGAGGCTACATTACAAGTAGAGGCTACATTAATTTTCTTGGACTGATAGATGTAAAAAATCTTTATCTTGTACTGAAGGCATGCCCTGAATCTCTACATAGCATTACATTATCTCATAACCTATTCTGAAAGCAAATATCAGGTGAGTATCCTCTCATATTCACTTCTAAAAATTATGCAATAAAGTGATAGGAAATAATAATAATAAAAGACTATATGAACAATACCCGAGATGGAAGCAAACAACAAAGCAGATTAAATGGAAACGCACACAGATGGGCAGGGGACAATAATAACCTTACTGGGGAAATAAAGGGCTCATGTCCAGCTGAGGGAAATATTTAAACATACTGTATGTTCACCCATATTAAGGGGAACACTGGAGCTCTTGACTTCAGGGAAGTCTAAGTTCAGGCTCCACTTCAGCACCATCCTGCAGAGAGGCCTTGGGCTGTGATCAGTATTTGTAAAACACACCCATCTTGTCCTGTTCACACAGCCTGTTCCTGGAAAAAGATGATCGGCTGCTTGAAAAAAAAGAAAAAAAAGATTCTCTCCAAGGATGCTGTGGCTGTTCAACTGCAAAGTTAGGTGGCTCCTGAAGTGAAACTCCATATGAGCGCTTAACTGATACAGTTAGGAGTCAGATAACTGCTTCCCAGTGGTCCAGATTAAGACTGAGTCAATGCTATAGATGCTGAGCAGAAGGAAATCAGTGCTCTTGTGCAAAACGGGCACTTGAAAGAAGTTTGAAGCTCCAATATAGTGATTAATGCTGTGGCAGAGGACTTAATCCTGGGAGTGGCTAAAACGCAGAGGGAAAATCGTATGAATAGTAGATGAAAACAGAATCGAAGGATAGATGCCAAAAGTCTCAAACATCAAAAAGAAAAAAAAAAAAAAAGAACACATTGTTGACTATAAGTGTAAACGCATCATACAGTACAGCCAATTTCTTGGTAAATGGAACCTGGAGATAGCATCAGAATTCAGCTCAAATCACAAGATGACTGTCCTCTGGATCTCCTATGTGGCTAAGGATATGTATTGGTTAGAAATCTAAAGCCTGTCAAATGCCTATACTGTCCCACGCATACTAAATCTGACATGCTTAAAATGCCTCTTAAACTGTTGTAAAAAGACAAGAAATGCATTTTATTAGTTCTTGGTACCTACCATTAAACTATAAAATTCAGATAGTTATACAAGTTTCTGCTCTTCAGATTATCTAAGTGAAAAGATGGTTTGCATTCCTTTCTCCTTGCCCAATTACCTGATTTCCTTTTATACTATTAGCACAGGAGGCTGTTAGTCTGCAGTAGTTACATGACTTCCCTTATATTCTTCCTAGAGAAATAGGCTTTTAAAAATATTTGTTGCCATTTTCAAAATGTTTTTCAGAGACACTGTGAAGATACTGAAGTTAAATTAATCAGTCATTTTCCAGTTGCTCATTTGCTAATCAGATCTGAAAAAAAAAAAAAAAAACCACACAGCACTGTAATAAGACAGGCAGCAGCAGTTAACTGTTCTAGCAGTCTCTGCTATCTGTTGTTGCATAGACTGAAGATGCAATTAATAATGAGGCTGACTCTAGGAGAATAGATTTTCACCTCTGCTGGGAAGACAGAATTATACCTCCCGTGATTTAAATATAGGTGTTGTAAAGTCATGAGGACACTTGAGTTAGAAAATTGCTTCTGCTGGGATCACAGTTGCTTTGTTGCTGGGACAGTGTTTTTTAAAATGTTGTCCTGTGTAAGAGTCATCCTCCAGACAGTCCCAGCCTCTGCTCTAGCCCTCAAAGAAAAAGGTCCAAGATGTAGGATTACAGTACTTTAGGTATTTTGAAAGGGGACTCCTATGCCCATGTATGGGGCATTTTTTCCCATTCTTATTTAGGTTCAGAATGTTCACCTATTCTCTGACCACACTTTCCTCCAAGTCTTGAATAACATCCCTTTTGAAGCTAGGAAACTGCAATTTGGGAAGTTGTAAAGAGAACTTTGCAACATTGACTTTTCCTCCCTTCTGCACTCTGTGGACTCCCTTCAGCCAGGCCTCACCTGGCTGAAGAATTTTCACTCTTTTAAAATTCATTAGGAATGAAAGACGAGCAAGCTTCCTTTCCTCCTTATCCAACTGAGCAGAATACAGCCTTACACAGTTCTCTGGGTATTTTAAAAGCTTTATTAATGACAAGCCTTGGAAGCAACCACTGTCCTGGAAAGGAAGAGGAGAAAGTCAATTTGGAAAAGAGACAGGGCAATGGCATGGGATAATACCCAATGCTCCCTTTGAAGAGCTCAAAGAAATCTGGAAGCTTTTCTGGCAGGGGTTTTGCCAGCCCAGCATCCAAAGAAGTGAATCAATAACTCTCCTACCCAGCATGGTCCTAAATGTAGGTCTAAAACACAATGGCAGGCTGAAAAGGGATTCTGTCATACACTGGCAAATAAGCAAACTATAGTATAAATTGTAACTACATGAAGTAAGGTTATTTCTGACTCCCTCTGCAACATTTAATTGACAAATTTAGAGAGAGGCACTTATGAGTGTTGTGACCAGAAGTTAATGATGAAATGCAACATCAAGAATTTTAATTTTAGTGGAATTACAGTTGTCAAAATAATTGCATTATTTAATTTAAAATTCTTCATTGAAGAATGGCCCAGGCTGTATCTCTGTTGCTCAAAATGTTTTATTGTGTAATCACTGCGTTTTTGTGATAGGTAATTTCTTTAATGTTATGCTATATATATGTATGTTGCAAAATTGAGAGTGATTTTTGTTTTCATATTCTACTAAGTTTTGCATATAAAATACATCATGCATACTTTGTCTCTCTATTTCCATCTCCTATTTCCAGAAAGCAGAGAATGGAGTCCCAGCATTTCGTAGCGTCTGTAAATTTTGTAATCTTGTTTAGGGCTCAAAAAGTTTTTTTTTTTTCCCTCAGACTATCTACCTTTAAAATAACTGTAGTGGTCTTTGCCATGTAACTAGTTGAGAGCCACAGATTAAAGGCTGGCATGGAGCACAGATAGATATATCAGACCCATTTTCCTTCCCTTGCATCTGCTCTTTTCCCCTCACACTTGCAGCTTGGAGAATGAAAAGGAATTATTTATTGCAGGGGAGTAATCTTTCCCGGGCCATTTAAATTAACTTTATGCAGAAAACGGCCATGCTACATCATAGCCAGACCCATAACGACTTGACAGAAAAGGATGATGCAGTATTCCCTTTTCTCTGATGGTATCTTTCTCTGGATGCTGAGCCACTGTCTGCTTTACTTGCATTAAATGGCATGCACACTTGCATAGAGATCCCGCAGAAATGATACTGTTGATTGACTTATTGTCTACAAAAGACACAGTTCACTAGGGTGTGTATGCAGGACACCATAACCAGTCTTTGGCAATTTGTCCAACCATAACCTCTTCCAACCATAAGGATGGCATGAACTGATCTACTGGAGGTCAGAACTCAGGGAATGGATTTTTGCTGTCCGTCTGAGGAACAGCTTAGATTTGACCAGCATGGATACAACACTAGAAGGCCTTTGAGGATGAGCCCATCAAGGAAATAGAGAAAAAAAAATCATGGACAAGCTGTCATTGAATAGTTCAGAAGAAGAGCTGAACCTTAGGTCATTTTCCTCCCTTATGACTCCTTCTCCAGATTAAACCAGTAGACCACTAGTGCTCCGTTTGGGTCTATGCTGTAGAACAGATGGAACAGAGAGTACAAACTACAATGGGAGGTAGAGTGAGAGAGAGACAGATACAGATGCCAAGAAGAAGGAAATTCTGTACAAGAAATCACCCGTGACCTGAAATTATTTATAAGTAATGGACCTGATGATGATGTGATGCAATGTGTGATGCCATGTGGATTTTAGAGGAGTTTCACTGATTTACATTCTCTAAGGATTTAATCCCCAAACTATTCATGCTAGAACTGCAGTATTAAACTAACCTTGCAGAGCTACAAAATATGCATCAACAAACATTACACAACAACATGCTAAAGCAAAGTAGTAATGCAATTCTCAACAGTACACCTTGATATATGCAGTCGGAACATGACGGAAATGGTTAATTGCTAAATAAAGCTACTAAATATTGTCTGTACATTTAGACAGTGCACGGAAGAGTTTCTCATTGTGCAGAGGAAATAGGTACACTTCCAACCACCCTGATTCACCCTTGGACATTTCATGACTATTTCTTATTGCTCAGTTGAGCATAAATTCATAGATTTTACGGTTAAGGGAGCTTGAGATGGGCTGCTATATTTTCAGCACTTAGTTCTGCCACTTGTTATTGGACCATCTGCTGTCACCTTAAAGAGACAAGTGTAGATTATCAAGGTAAACATACAAATCACTCCTGCATTTGATATATATAAAAAAAGAAACCTTTACATGTATTGATTTGAATGTGTCAATAATATTACGGAGATAAGTCCTTGAGAAAGAAAGTAGCATAGATAATGCTTGTGCAGACTCAGACTAGATATTTGCACCATAAAAATGATTGTTGTGTACAGGGCTTTTAAATTTATTTCTTTCAATGAAAACTTTATATATAGTTCCAGTCAGACCCCTTTGAAAGGAAGGACAAGAAGGAAAATATTGAATTTATCAAGATTATTTTTAAGTGAGTCGTATTTGACAATATTATGATTAAAAGTTATTGTTTCAGACCTTGAGCACATGTGAAAAAGAAAAAAAAAACAGATGAAGACACTGAACCATTCATCTATTTTTGTCCATGCCAAAGATATTTATACACACAAAGGTGCACACACATAGGCAGGCTTCATACATGCCAATACTTCAAATCCACAGGAAAGGAGGCATATATGGCACACATAATTTGAAGTATGATCATTGAACTTTGAAGCAAAACTAAATTTTATCACAGTTTATACATAGTTACATGAAACTGAGATAACACTGTGAAACTAGACAGTAGTTATTTGCATTTAAGACCTGAATAAGTCTATTAAAATTCTTCCTGTTGTACTTTCTTTATTAACACCTTGCAGTTATATATTCTTGTTGAATAATTTATTTATCTTACTAGAACAGCCTCTTTACTTTGGGATGAATATGCTGAATCTCCCTCCTTAATAGGTGCCCAATGCAGTTCAGAAGACGTGATGGACACACAGCGAAAAACATTATTGGAGTCTAAATAACAGATTTGAAATATGTGATTGGTAGATGATTCAATGGGTGAAAAAAGAAAATGTAAAAGAGTGTACATTAGAACAAGCATACTATACCATACCAAATATATAAAATATTTGAAATAATTTCTTGTTATGACCTAAATCAATACCACTATGATATCAAAGATCAGCAATGATAGAAATGGAAAAGCTTACTGACAAAATAAGTTCCTCAAATTAATTTCCTCACCTTCTAAACATTTAAGAAATAATCCACAAAAGAGTTTGAGCATCTTGTTTCTTTTGTGGCAGTGTAGTCATACATATTTTCATTCATATCTGATACTACAAAAGCTACAAAAAGATTCTATTGTTAGTATGTGCCACATTATTGGTATTAACACACTCTAAATATGTGGAAATCTCATTCCAGTGGGGTTTTCTGTTTAATTTGTTCCCCTGTGATAATTACAGTTTTTGTCTGAAATGAGAGTCTTTTTTGTTAAGCTCCAGTGCTTCTGTGCAGTCCAACTGTTATGCTGAGAAGTAAATGAAAAAGCCCATGCTCAAAGGAACGGAAATAGGCCTCAGTACATTCATTCAGGGCTCAGCTCTGTGCAGAATAAAAAGACACGATATAATTTTCAAAGATGGTGCCCTGTTGATGTGTCAGAAATTATGGGAATTTTCCACTGAAAGCTAGGAGTCCATCCAAACAGTTCATTTTATTTTATTAATGTGTTTAACTCTCTCACTTTTTAATTATTCACATTATGAGCAGTTTCAGTAAGAAATATATATGCATATGCACAGACTCAGACACACGTATGTTAATATGTACATATGTACATACACACACACACATTTATTTCAACCTAACTAACCCTAGTTTCATGTTATCCAGGTAACCTAAAGTAGGATGACAGGTTGTAAAATTAATGTATTAAAATGCAATTAAAATGCATTAACCAATAAAATCTATGCTGTTTTCCTAAAATATGATCTATTTTAGTGAGTGAAGGAAACAGTGCAAAGCACTATTCTCTTTTACACAACATCTGTCATCCCATCCAATCTCTGCCACATAAATAAGTATCATGCACAAAAGATACGCTCTTCTCATTTTCTTCTCTCATGCAGGTACATGCACACACTCGCACTCACACATGCGCACACTGATGGAAGAGAGAGGTATTTTTCCCAACCTTGCAAATAACATGAAGCTAGGAGGATCTACAAGCACATTGCAAGAATGGCTTAGAATTCAAAATGACCTTGACAGACTTGCAAAACTGTCTGCAAAAAAAAAGGGGGAGGGAGGACGAAATTCAAGAAGGACAAGGGCAAGGCACCACGTAAAGAGAAATGATCAATAAATACAGGATGGGAAGGCAACTGGACAGGTAGCTGTTTTTTTTTTCTGATGAGAAACTGTAGCTGTAGTAACTCTTTCTGCAGGCTAGACATGGGTGAGGAACATCTTGCTTTTTTACAAAAAGGCAAAATTAATTCTGGGATGAATACACAAGGGACAATATACACAATATTTAAAACTAATTGTGTTGCTTTACTTAATATTCTGGATATAACTCTGTGTACCACACTTGTCATGGTACATGTGTCATGGACCATTTTCAAAACAAGAATGATCAAAAAGCCTTGCAAGACCTTCAAAGAACTGGAATGCATTTAGTTCATGCAAGAAAGATAAAAATGGAAGCATGGTACAATTTGTAGAGAAGAAGTAAATAACCTGTTCCTCATATTTTTTAACAATCTAACAAAAAATCCTGGACTCAAACTACATGATTCTGCTTAAACATTAGAAGAAACTTTTTATAGGTAAGAATAGTGTTGCCATACAGCAGCTTGGCCTGGGGTGAAAGGTGAAAATGTGGTGAAACGTATCCTTCTTCATTTAATCTTGAAGGAGTTTTAACAAATGGTTAGCTGACCTTGACTTAAGGAAGAAAATGGGTTGCCAGATGACTAACTCCTTTCAGCCTTACTTGTTTACTGTTTATACAGCCTCTGCCTCAGTGTCCTATTTCTCTTCTTTGATACTCAAATACCCCCACTGTATATCTCATTTTCTCATTACTTTTCATACAATTTTATTTTTCCTTCCCTTTTCTATGATATATTACATATCCTTCTATCCTGCTTTCTTGCCCTTCTCTGTACATTCGCTTCACTACACTCAATCTTCCTGATGTCCTGTCTCTCTTTCATCACAATCCATATCTTTCCCTTCTCCTTCCCAGCTCCTTTCTGTCTCCTCTCCCTTTAACAGTCTCTTTCCTTCCTCCGTCCCCCTTTATTTTTTCCAAGAGGAAGGAAGAGCCTGGAGCTGGATGCTGTAACATGCAATCATTCCTCCTCTGGGATTTCAGAGACTGGAGGAGAGAGGGATAAGACCTGCAAGTCTTTCCTGGCTCTCATCCCGGGAGGGGAAAAGGGGAAGCAGCAGTGAGGCAGCAGGAGCTGCTGCAGAGGGTAGCTGGAAGGAGAGATGCCCATCGCTCCCAGCCACTGCTGTAGCCCCGGAATAGGGGTGGGAGTTTAACCATGGATGATTTATCTGCTGCCATACCCACCTTGTGCTTGTTTTCAGTCCTTCTGGGGGTTTCATCTTACACCTTCTTTCATCTTCATCTTCAGAGGCAAAGAGCTTTACTCTTCTACCTCCCAAGAATACTATGAGGAAAGATCACCTGCTTTTAAATGCCTTTATTGAAGAAACCTACCTTAATTCTGGATATTGTTCTTTTCCTCCCCTGTTTGTCAATTTTCCGTCATCTAGGCTAAATCCAGATTGAATCATTGCATAAATCCTGCAACGGTCTCTTCTCCTGGGACAAGGACCCTGCCGTTCAGCCTACAACAGAGCCCTATCTTAGCAGATTTGTTTCTTCTTTTTCTGCTTCATAATTAATATTGGTCATGCAGTATTTTGTACTGAAACTCACAGATGCTGCAAACACACATGCACATGCATGCGTTTGTCTAGGCATACACTTGCCTCCAAATAGCCAGCTTTTCCTTAGCTAGCATATGGGCTCGGGTCTTACACCCCTTCCTCCGCACTCTCCGCAGGGACTCCGTGCGGATGCCCTGGCTGCACCTCGCCTCCCCTCTCTCACTTCTTACCAGGGCTTTCACTTGCCAGCTGGTGCCAGGAACTGCTTCAACTAGCCCTGAAAAATTAATCCTCCCCGGAACTGTATTAGCAATGCAACTTTCCCATTACTGCAGGGTGTCAGCTCATCGCAGCCACTCGGATGTTGTGAGTTGGGAAGCCTGCCACCAATAAAACCAGACACCGTGAACATGCACAGTCTCTTGGCTGCTTAGAGCCAGAGCTGTGTGATGCCCATTCAGCAATTAGCAAGGCCCATTGAGGAGGATAACACTGCCAAGCAACAGGGGAATTAGGTGGCTCACTTACTATATGATACTGCAAACGCCATCTCTTTGGTGGGAATCTCCCTTCTCGGTGTCTCTGGTGTTACATCAGCGCCAGGCTGGCCTCTCCTCCCAGGTTCTGCCAAAGCGAAGTGGAGTGGTCGACCTCTTGGACACGAGGAGAAGCCCTGTAAGCAGCGAACAAACCTAGCCCTCAAACTAACGGCAGGCAAATGAATCAACCTGCAGCAATGAAAGAGCATTATGAAAATAAAGACAGCGGCTGGAACCAAAATGAGGCACAGCCGATTCTCCATATCCCCTTTCCTCTCTCAGAATAGTGCTGTAGCACCAGGCCCTTTCAAGCAGACTGCAGTGGCTTTGGTTACGTGGTGGGCAGCCTTTGTAAAAGCCAAATAAACAAACAGCACACATGCTTGAGCAATGCTGGAGCGGCTCTCAGGCTGCGTGCTGGCTTGGAGCCACATCTCCCGCAGCAAGGGGAGTGTGGAAATGCACAGCCTTGGCAGCAGCTTCCAGCGCCTCAGGCTCTCACAGTTTATTTTATTTATTTATAGGATTTGCTATGGCACTCGTCAACCTCATATCTAAGCATCTTAGAGGTATTAACAGACTTACCCTCGCAACTCTTCTTTGAGGTAGAAAGTGTTATTATTCCCATTTTATAGACAGAGAGTTGAGACTCCTCAGCTTGCTCAGATTCAGAGGGAAAGTTTGGCAGAATCTGAGGCAGGACAATAAGCCCCTGAGTTTGAGTCCAGAACTTTAATCTCAGAAATATCTTTCCGGGGACATTAACGAGACAAACAAATTGCAGAGAACACAGCAATCTAGGTATATCTGACACCTGGGTCTAACATATGCCAAATTCATACCCTCAAAAGGAGGCAAAAAGGTGTATTCACACTTTTTTTAATCTCTGAGGTCTGACCAAGGAAATTAATCTGGTGCATCTTTTTCATTTAGTGCATTTAATAAAAGCAGTTGAGATATTTCAGTCTTGCATATAGCCAAAGTCTAACATGTTTTTGGCATGACACTAATCCTAAATTAGTTGCTCTGTGTTTATTTTTATTTTTCACTTCTGTGTGTGGTTCTTTTTTTTTAATTTGAGTACAATCTGGTGCTCTTCTGAAATAAGATCATTTTTTCACTCCATCTTTTTCCCCAAGTCCTCTCAGTTAGTAACTTCAATAATTAAACTGTCCATCACGCAGCTATCTCAGTGTTGAGATCGGACCCTGCTGTAAGGACTTGTGTCTCCCACTTCTCCTCAGAGATGCATCGCCACTGTATAGAAAAGCAGAAAATACAACTGCATGTCAAGTAACCACAAGGGTCCCGTGCCTCACTGCAAGTGAACCAGGTATTTCTAGGGTTCAAAGGACAATGAGAAAGACACATCCAGTCATGTGACTTTTGGGTTGTGCCCTGATAAATGGCAGGTCAAGGAGGGTTGTGTTTAATAGTATATTCCTCAATGAAATGTCATTTTTTCCTCAATGTGTCCTCTGCATGAGCTAATTAAAATCATGTTTTACTGCAATGTCAGCATATGAAGTTGCTGACTTTCTTGTTGTCTTCTACACAGTACAAAATGAATGTTGTCATTTGATAAATTCAGGATCTTAAAGGTTCTGTCTGATGGGGTCTAATGTATGCTGTTCTATATATGTGTTAATGCTTACAAACTGCCCCTCTTCCTTTGTTCAAATCACAGCATTTATGACCTGTACATATTATTCTGTCCCGCCATTCTTAAGCCTCACTCTTCCCCAAATCAACAGAATTTAAAACAAGTTCAAGCATATATTAGTGTTGCTTTGCTTCCAGGCTGTTACATCTCCGCCTGTAAGCAATATGTCTGAAAGCTGCACTCGTACACATCCAGTAAGAACTGTCTGTGTGAGTGTTGTACAATTTTCTTACAGCTTATTTTTACACTGATGTCAGAGTATGTTTGCTCTATCCTTTTTAAAAGAAACTCTTCCACCCTACACATCTGACAACATGCAGTAGATAAGAGCGCATGAGGCTTGAAAGAGCAGGATCCTTGTCTCTGACCAGCATTCATGGAAGGATTAGTACCAGGATTCTTATTTATAACGCCATTGGAAATTACTGCTATGGGTGTTCCCTAGGAACATGAATCAGGAAAATTAACTACCTGCTACTCCACGCACCTTTGCTTTCACTTTTTTTACTGCTGTGTCCAGTAAAATTTCTTGCCTCTTTTCTCTTTGTAACAAAGCACAGGGTGAGCAGGTCTTCTGTGTTTACAACAGAGGACACAGAAGAGAGGGTTCCCAGGCTCAGATGGCCTCCAGCCATAGTATCGTATACCACAGTATACGGTACTGCATACGGTCCACACAGACCTCACAAGTTAGTGTGGGACTGGGTCAACAAGGAATCTCAGCAAGGATCACCCAGCAGGCAGGTGCTACAGGAGCAGGTGCTCAGTCTGAAGGCTCTGCCCTCATCCTCCTCCCACCCCCTTTGCCATCCTGCTCCCTCCCCAGCGCCAAGGGGCTGCGAGCTGCTGCCTTCTGGCTGAGATACAAAGCACATATCTCAAAGAAATTCTCTCACCTCCTCAGAACCTGATCCGAAGCCCATTAAAGCTGCTGAGAGCCTTCTCATTGACTTCTGAAGGCCTCAGATCCAAGTCCCCAGGGAAAAGATGTTAACACTCCACGTGCACATCCTTAAACCAGGCAGGAGAGAACTTCTTGAAATCAATATCTTTCTATCAATATTGGTACCTAAAACCCCTAAAACACAACAAAGACGCTTTACTTGTGAGTCTTGCGGGTTGCAAGAAAAAAAAAAGAAAAAAAAATGACAGCAAGCCCCTGGGAGGCACCATTATCTAAAATAAGCAGCTGAGCAGTGACCACAGCATATATAAGGCTATATCCTAACCTTACTGTGCTTGCACTCACTCTGCTTTTCTTTGCAGTATTCCCAGCTCCACACTAAATACACTGAATGACTCACATTACACCTACTGCAACAAAGGCAGTTATACCCCAATCTTCATTAAGGTCTTAATGCAGCAAGGTACTTAAGCACATGCCTAACTTTAAGTACAAGGGAAGTCTAATTAACTTCAATGGGACTGCTTGCTTGCTTTAAGCCAGGCATGTGCTTAAGTACCTTGCTGAAACTGAGCCGAAGACTCCAGGTGCTACCATTTATACAAGTGTCATTAAACACAGAGTTAGTGTACTTACATACACAAACTTCCTAACCCCTAAAACCAGATCATTAAATTATAGCACTTACAAGAAAACAGCAAAGGTGAGCGTGCTGATGAAGCATCGCATATAGTAACAAAGACAGTAGGTATTAAAGCAATCAGAAATCCAATATCCACAGCACATTTGCAGTACTTCACCTGCAGTTTGTACAACTACACTGGTTCCTTCAGATTTTAGGCTTAAACAGCTAGACACTGAAGACTTCTGAAAGACCTAGGAAAAAGACCTTGACCCAAAAATTATGCCACCTGCAACTTACGTATGAAAGAATAAAGGACTGAAACTGAAAATGGTTATTGCTCCAGGGGCAAAGCAAGATTATTTGGTTTTCTTAGCAGTCTTTTTTTTTTTTTTTTCCCTATACTTTCAAGCATTTATGTTATTTTTAAGCCCTCTGAATTTCCTGGATTTTTAATGGCTGTTTAATCATCATCAGATAGAAGCTAAGCCACTCACTTGCTGTGTGACCACAGGCAAGTTGCTTGACCTGCTTTTTACTCTTCTTATCTGGCTGTATAATCCAGTATAAATGGTAGCTTGCTAAAAACTGGAAGCTGTGCGTGTGCAGAGCAGGAGCACTTGGCTAGTCTACAGGTTAGGTGATCAACTGCTTTGCCAGGGTCAGGAAATAATTTACTGGAAAAGGACCCAGGCCAGGCAAGCTTTAATGCCCCTGCTCTTGTTTTGTTACCTTTTTTCTTTTTTTTTCTCCTCTCCTTTGGTCTGACTTTTTTTGTTGTTAATAATTGCATCACACAGCCATAAGCTGCAGATTTGGAGCTGCAGAGGGGATCCTGCTTAGAAACTTAGGATGACTCTAAAATGACATCTTCTTCATGCTTTCCCTGGGCAGCTCCCAGCTTGCCCAAAGACCTGGTGACACCTCCCAGAGGACATGTGGTAAAGGACCTGAAATTGTGCATTGTTTGTGATTAAGCTTGGATGATTCTTTTTGGTAAATAAAATTGCCTCTTTTTTTTTTTTACTACATACCTCCTCTGTTGGTGTCATCTTTCATCTGGCTGTATGGGATGATATGGAATAAATCCCTCAGACTGAACACCAAGGACTTAGCGCATGGGGACAGTACACTTGAAGGAGATGAGGGAAATTTTGTCTTTGGGATGAGAGAAGGGAGAGCCTAGACAAATCTAATTGATGTGATTCTCATTTTTTATAGGGCAGTTAAATGCAATGGTGATGAGTATAGAACTGTTTTTTCTCCTTTCAATTGATTAACTGATTATTTTGCGGAGGTCAGTATCAAATGTCTGTGACCTCATTGTTTGCTAAAGCAACTGTATTGTCACCAGCACTGGAGTGGAACATTGCTAACTGAATGGATTAAGAAGAGTGCTCATAAAAATAATGCAGAAATGTGTTCAACCTTGGATAACCAAGTCAGTCACTAGGAAAAAGGAAATCCTGGGAAGATCTTTACACTGTACAATTGCTTCATATAAAGATTTGTTAAAACAAGTCTACCAAACTGCATGATGAGTCCATGTTGACCTAGATTCCCTGAAAAATAATCAGGTACTTTCAATGAAGAAAATGAAGATATTTTTAGTAATAATGGCATAGAAAATATTTCTTCAGACAGTCCTCCACAGTAAATAAATGTATGTATTAAAAAGTTATGTAATTAGTCAAACAGTATTTAAGCATAGTTTGTAAATTGTTAGAAGATGGAAAAATAAAAAACCCACCCTGTTGTCTTAGTTCTTTTTAAAGGAGAAAGTGCTTTCTTTGATTTTATAAGCAGAATGCTGTTCTGTTGTCAGCCTTTCTGCATCTGTTATATCATGGGTCTTGACAACATCATAGGCCTATGTCCCTTCTGATTGAAGTAAAGTATTAAATTTTAGTATCCAGAACAAGGTGATATTTCAAAGGGCAGGCTATTATTGAGCTTGCAGGTGATAAGTCTCAAATTCTGAAATTCTGCATTTTATAGAGAAGCACAACTGCTGACTTAAAAGAAATTAAGTTCATAAGAAACTGCCAAGCACAAATGAACAAAGTTCCTCTGGATCTGATTAAAACCAAGGAGTTCCTGGGCAAGGTGTAGATTGCTTTTCTTGAGCTCTGCTGTGTCATCCTGGCTTCTCAGAATAGGAGAAATTTGCTGGTGGTTGTATTGGAGAAGGGAAATATTAAAATCCAGCTCAAATCTCATCTGAGAGCCACAGAAGCAAAGTACTCTAAAAGAAGTCAGCTTTGCTCCCAGGAATAGGTTCTCATACAGCTGTAATGTAATAATTGTAAGATTACAGAATGGAGAAGGTATACATGAATTTATTGACAATTTCCTGAGAGTTCATCTATTTGAATGGCAGATTACATGAGCTCAGATATTTCCTATTTTCACTAGAATTGCTGGAGAATTGTTCTGTTTTCAGAGTGTAGAAAGTGAATGTAGAAATATTTACTTTAGGGATCGTCAGGTCATATCCATTGATCTTTTCTTCATGGTAATATCTGATGTTTTCCCCTGCAAGTTCAAAAGGACTCTACTGACTACCACTGAGTGAAGAAATAGTGTCACTTGCAAAGGGTGAATATGAAAGCTAGGTGTTTACGCAGCCGGGCTACACAAAGTACTGTGGTGTTCGCTTTCCCTTCGGAAAAAATCTAAAACCTCCTTCCAAAATGGGGCAAGAGTTTGGGGAAAAAAAGGCCAAAAAAAAGAGAAAAAATTAAAATCAACATTCTTGATGCTCCTTGTCCACAAACTGGAGGCACTGTTAGAAGTCTTCACCAATAACTGAAGCAGGAACTAAAGCACTGTTGCCTTCTCTGAGCAAAAGAGTCATGACACCAGAGTCATTCCCATCTGTGTAACCCACTATCAGAAAGAGAGCAATCTCTTTCACATGAAATATTTCATTCAGTCCCTTTTCCATCCCCATGCTTTCATAAAAAATGTCAGTTTCTATAAGGAAAATGGGGGGTTGCAAAAGACAAGAGAAGTTAGAAAGACAAAAGCATCTTGACATTGAAAAGTAAGAAGGTAAATAATTTAATAATGTATTACTGCTGGATTGAACAGAAGTAAAAAAAAAAAAAAAAAAACACAAAACCGCACAGAGTAAAGCCAACCTTTTTGTTCTGAAGCTAATGAAACATTAACTATAATACATAGCCACTGGTAATCATATTTCATTTGATAATCTATTAGGGCCTCACATAGTTCTCTGCTTTTTTATATAAAACATAATACTTTAAGGAGAGGGAGGCAGCAGACAGAAAGGGAAGAGGATTTGTACTCACACTGTGCTGGCACAATAATGTTCTTCCTAACTGCTGAACTAATGGCTCTTCATAGGGTTTAGGTCAAAGAGTTTAATGGAGCTTAGCTCTGGATGTCTCAGTAACTTAGATTCTAAAACTAAACTACTTTACTTTTAAAATACAAATGATGATGATCCTAATAAGAAGACACATTCTCAACTAGACTTGAGAGTGAAATGTATGACAAGAATGCTAAACAGATTATATCATTCTTCAGCTAATTCTGAGAGATGTATCTGCCTTATTACAGCTGAATTTTGTTTCCTGTAACTCTCCAAGACAAAAGAGAAAGATACTCAAATTGATTTAGTCTGTAAGACATACATAAATACAGAAATGCTTACATATATATATACACACATATATATCCTTATATAGGGTATATGTATATATTTTTATTCTTTTTTGTTGTTGTTAATTGGAAAGCAATTTGTGGAAAGAATGCAAAGGCTTGTCCCTCCCTATATACCAGTATGTTAGATAAAATACTTTGCTCCTCTATCAGCAATATATGTCTTTGGAAAGACGAGAGATCTCTATTGTTTTCCCTTTTCAGACTTTTCACTAATAGCTTCCTCTGTCTCTCTAAAATGTTCCTCTCATTATATAGAATTGACATTAAAATCTATTTGATGATACATATTTCCCTACCAACATAGATCTGATGCTTCTCCCTGATTTTAGTGCATATTGAAGTTGCTTTATATAAGTCCAACAGTTACATTTATATATACCAGTTTATATAGGTTCCTAATCAAAATATGCTTTATTATTTCCAGAGAGGAATATATTGAGGTTCATTGCAGAAGAAGGACACTAATTCTTACTTATGAATTTGGATAAAAAACAGGAAAAATTTCATTCTCATGATTTTTCTTCTTGATTGACATCTTCTCTCCTAAAAGATGGCTTCCTCAGTTTGTCCATAGGTGTGAAAGATAACAAGAACAGTTGCCTTTGCTTCACAGAAGATAAAAAAAATCTTTACTATACATTATCAGTTGTGTCTTTTTAGTGCTTTGTGCAAGAAAGTAAAATTCTCTAAATTATTCCAGATAGCTCTCAGGTTTTCAGGATACAAGGGAAGGCTCAGATTTTCACACTGTTGTAGTTTCTTTGGGCTGTGATGAACTCGAGTGAGAACTTTGAAAGGCTGTGCCTGAATGTGCAGCAAGACACAGAAATCAAAACTTGGGTGCCTGAGCAGAGATGATGCAAGTGGCTGAGGGAGGTTGAGTGGAGAAGGTGCTTGCCACGGCGCTGTGTGTAAAGCCATTGAGGGCTGGTCCAGGCGAGAAGCACAAGGCAAAGTGACGGCCAAGCTGGTTATTAGCTGGGCCTCTCTACATCTAACTAGTCCTTTTCAGATTCTATGTAGGCTAGTTGCAAGCACTTCACTGGGGCAGATTTGAGGCAGTTTTGCAGTGCCTCTAGCATGGGAGATTTTTCACTTTTCCTCTATATGTTCGTCTTTAAGAGCTTCTCATGGCAGTTTTTGCACCTAGGCATCCAAAATCATGCCAGCCCTTTTGCTCCTCTCAGAGTTTCCCAAATGGCAGAAGCAACACCCAAAGACTGTAATTCCCCTGTGACCTGCAGAGAGTAGACAAGCAGCCCTATTGTCACCTCATTTACAAGGGCATAAATCAGAAATGTTGTTATTCAAATGAAATGTACCTTGCTGTCATAAGCCTTATATGCTTGAGGTGAGAGGTAAGTACAAAAAAGAAAGAACAGAGGGAAGAGGGAGTTTGGCTGTAAATTCTGTCCCTCCAGCGTCTCCTTGGACTCCTATCTGTGAACGGCTGATGGAAAAGTCACTGCTGAATTGATATTCTGGAATGGATAAACCTGGAATTATCCACAGAATTGAATTTGCAGGGTTCATGTAATGAACATACAACTGAGAGTCAAATACAGCCACAGACTTATGCTACCTTTTCCTACCATTTGCTGACAAGGTATTGGTGGAGGAATATGCAACCTTTAGAGTGAAAAACTCTCTTGCTTGCTCTACTCTCCTTCAAAATGTTATTGTTATTATTTTGAAAGACCTCAGAAGTCTGCTAAGTACCTTACAGACATATTAGTATCCGTGTAAGTCACAGACACTGCAAGTGTAAGGCAGAACAATAAGCAATAATTATGGGCTTGATTTTTTTTTCCTGAATTTTGATCTTTTATTTGCCAGTCTAGTCAGGACAGAACAAGGCACCATAATGTTTTAAGGACACTTGAATCTTCCTCATTGAGTTCACCTTTTATTTTCTCTCTTCACCATTAGCTGCCTACTGTGGAGAGACCTGATGCCCAATTTACAATTGGTAAGATGAGATAGTTGAGTCATTTTTGGAAGCATAATGTGGATTCTTCTCCTTACCTAAATATTTTATTAACATGTGAATCTCTATCTGTTAACCTTTTGTTGTATTGTTGAACAAAAAGAAGCACTTAGTCCTAAATATACTGCCATGGATTGCTTTTGTTTGGTATAATTTTCTGCAAAAAGGAAAAAAGAAGACATAGAGAATTTTGTACCGAGGCATCATAGTTGAGATTTCTGAAGAAAGCAACTTCCTGGAAATTTCCATGGCTCTTGTAAAGAGATGATAAAAGCTTTGCCTATTGCAGTAGTTATCAGCTTATTCATGTATGTAATTACTCCATACAATACACTAACTCTCCATGGCCTGACAAAGTTGGGAAGGTTGTTGCATTTTATTTCTATGTTTTGTATAAATAAATATAAATATATGAAATTATAAATAAAATGTAACAGTCATATATATATAAAAGCTTTTTGATATGCATATACATACATACATACATAAATACATATGTGTATACACATATATAATATATATTAATTTATTATTATTAATAATAATAATAATAATAATGATATAGCTTTCAGATGCAGCAGTAAGATTTCCTGTCTTGGAAACTAGAAGTAAATAAAGAAGAAAATAGTTATTAGTAGAAAATGGGGTGAATATAGGAGAGGGAAAGACATAAGAAATGAAAATAAAAAGAAATCCTGCTTCTGTTTAAACACTGGGTGCTGAGAGGAGGTGTACTGAGCAATGGAAAAAACCCTCTAGCACACACAAGGAATAAGCTATGAAAATAGGAAAAGACTGGTAAGTCACCCTGGTTGCAGAAAGCCATTAAAAAGAGAAAAGAATCAATTTAATTTACCGCATTAAACAAATGAAACAAAGCCAGTGCCAGATCTAATACAGACATTTTACAGTATAATGGGAAAATGAAGACATTTTCCAGCAGCAAGGCCTGCAAGTCATAGTCTTGAAATGCTTAGATCAGGTGGTACTGTCTGTTAGAAAAGCAAGTGCTGTAACGATATTGATTGCTTCCAAGGCCATATTAGAGATGAAGACAAGTCCCCGGAGACTGGTTGTTGTCACCTTGACCTTGGGTCAGAGCTAGACCACTGACCCCTGACACCCAAGACTTCTGCACCACGTCGTGATATCTTTCATGCCTACAGACAAAGTCAGCAGGGGACACATGTCGATGTGGCTCTTGCCAAATCAGAATTGACTGGCCTGTAGGAAGCTGGAGAGCAGCGGGAAATGTGGGTTAAAGTATGTCAATAATGTTTCACAAGAACAATTTCTCCCAAGAATTGTAGCTGTTGGAATGTTTTGACATTTATTCGGTAGAGAAATGTAGCATGTTTTGTGAAGCACTTCAAGAGAGCTGCTGCTAACTGCCGCGGTGTATTGATCTTCCTGTTAAATTGCACGGGCACACTTGGGAGATCATTGAGATTCAGGCAACAGGACAGAAAGGATCGGCTGCACCCGATGGTCACTAATGGTAATTGGTTTCGATCCTTGCACTTGAAGAAGCCATGATTTACTCGGTTCACAGATGAATTGTAGACACTAAATATTTTGAAAAGAAAATATACTGTGATTTCTTTTTCTCATGTCATTTACAAATTATTGCCTGCACTTCTGTTTCATATAAATGCTTCATACAAAGTGTATAAATCCGTATGATTGGATGTAGAAATCATGCTAGGGAAAACTTTAAGGAATTCTTTTTCTAATTCTTCTGCAAGGCTAGGATTATTGCAAAACAAATGAAGTTTCTGATCCTAATATAAATGAGTTAATTAAATAATTTTAATAATATTTAGCAGAATCTTAAAAAGCCATCAGTCCTCTTAAGCCTCCCTATCAACACATTACATCTTACATTCTTCTCTTTCTCCCATTTGGAAGTATATTCTAACAGTCTTAACATAATGAATGGTAAAAAGAAGTGTACTGAAGGCAACTACAGAAGTAGAATAATGTAAGCAAGTGGGAATACTAATATCAGAGTATTTTATACTAGAATAGATAATCTGATATGAAAATATACTTATATCAGAGTAAATATATATCAGTAGTAATATAATATCAGAGTAAATTATTTCTGCAGCACAGTCTCTGATGTAAAAATTGGACTCCCTAAAATTAATGCAGTGATAATGATACCAAAATTCATGCCACCCAAGATTTTCAAAGCAGATTTTGTAGGGCTTCTGTAGCTTTTTGCTTTCTACAAGCTACTTTGCTAAGTATATGTACATAATTACATTAAAGCAAATATATTCAGTAAATGATGTCTGCTTTAATACAAAGAAATTCATATAGACTGAGATTCAGAGAAGGAATAAATTTTGTGCTTCTTTTAATCTGTTTCTAGTACACGTGTCCTTTATCATTCATGCTACATTTCTACGTTTTTAAAGGACAAAAAGGTTTTCTTTTTTTTTCTGTTTTTTTTTCTTTTTTTTTCTTCAATGGAGAGGTCAGCAGTTTCTACAAACGGCTGAGTTTCATGCATAAACTTACATAAAATATCCATAAAATGTAGCACTTTGACAAACGGAAAATAAGAAAAATATAAAATAGCAACATATATTGTTTATTTGTTAACCTATATTAAAACTATGCCTATCTGGAGTCTTTTGGTCAAAATAGCTGCAAGTTGTTGTGATTTCAATTACAGTTAAATCATTCGAATCATGTAGACGTAAAATGAAGAAAATAGTCATCTCTGAATACCACTACAAGTACGATGTTACAGCAACGTGGCATTTGCAATTGTTACACAAGTCTCAAATTTCTGAAATATTTACAAACCTTAGATAATGACAACCTCAGGAGAAAATCTAGAAAACAGACGGCGTACAGGAGATAGCCTGAGGCAACCAGTGATGAGGTCAGATCTATACAGTATGTGTGCTTTACATGAAAAACGCTCTACTAAAACGTCTTTGCGCACGGTGTAGGGCTTTGGGATATAGCAGGTATTCACTGGGGGAAAGTAAGGATTATTTACTAGGATCAGTAACATGGAATTCAATATTAAAACCGACAAAGGTTATCATCTATTACACATTAAATTCACCACAGTTGTTTGACAACTCTCATAGCAACAGATTCCACCCTTAACAATTCAAAGCAATCTTTCAGATTAAAGTTCATGTGATCACTTTAAAGAACTATTCAGTGTTAATCAAGCGCTATTGCTTCAGGCATCGTGTTTGTCTTTCACTTCAGGCTATTTGGTAGATTGCAGGAAATGCTGAGTTTCTGTGCGTGCATGTGTCTATTTTATGTCTATTGGGTGGAAGTGACAGGTAAGGAGTCATGTGAGACATGAGAGTTGATTGGATAGACTTTGCAATAGGGACAAATAAAGTCCCAATGGCTGACTATGACAGAGGGGATAGCATAAGCAATGAATTCTGTATTAATTCTAATTAATTAAATTAATTCTAATTAATTAATAACATTCTATTTGATTTAATTTAGCAACTGGTGGTGACATGGCAAAATAAGTAAAAAGATTTCTTTAAAAAATGGAATATACATATATACACAGACACATGCATATATATGTGTCTATTTATATACATGTAAATATGTATAGGTGCATATATATATGTACATACACATATGCATGTATATATGCATCTAACTTTGTATCGTTCTAATTTTACACCATTGTCACAGAATGTGTGAGGTTGCAGGATCCTCTAGAGATCATTTAGTCCAATCTTCCTGCTCTAGCAGGGACCCCCTAGAGCACGGGGCACAGGGTGGCATCCAGGCGGGTTTAGAAGATCTCCAGAGAAGGAGACTCCACAGCCTCTCTGGGCAGCCTGTTCCAGGGCTCTGTCATCCTCAAAGGAAAGAAGCTCTTCCTCATATGGAGATGAAACTTCCTGGGTTTCAGCTTGTACCCATTACCCTGCATTCTGTTACTGGCCACCACCGAGAACAGTTTGGTCTCTTCCTCTTTACATTCTCCCCTCCAGTATTTATACATATTGATCGGATCTCCTCTCAGTGTTCTTTTCTCCAGGCTAAACAGGCCCAGCTCGCTTAGTCTTTCTCCATACGATAGATGCTCCAGTCCCTTAATCGTCTTTGTAGCTCTATACTGGACCCTCTCTGAAAGTTTCATGTCGCTCATATATCTTGAGCAAGTTGTGCTTCACATGTCTTCTCTGCTCAGGGGAGTTACTCAGAGGAAGGTACAACTAACTGTGGGAAAGAAAATCTGTCCTCAGTATTTAGTGGTGCTGAAAGACTCTTTTTCTTCTTTCTACTTGTTCAGTACCTGTTCCAGTCAAGCTTTACTTGTCATCTAACAGAGATCCTGAACTGGTACAGATTCCATGTTAGTAACATTGCAGAAAGAGAGGCTAACAATATGGGCTGTTGCTGTTGGAGACTGAAGGATGTTTGCTCCAGTGATTTAACATCTTTGTCAGTATCCAACATCTTTGTTAGGAAATGCTGTCCTAACATCTAATGATGTGTTGAGTCCAAGCTCCATATGAGAGACTGTCTGCTTTCAGTCAATGCAACTTTGTCCATCAGACTGGTCTGTAAGTTCATATAGGTGACAATATCACAGCATCACAGAATGGTTGAGGTTGGAAGGGACCTCCAGAGATCATCTAGTCCAACCCCCTGCTCCAGCTGGGACATCCAGAGCACGGGGCACAGGGTGGCATCCAGGCGGGTTTGGAAGACCTCCAGAGACTCCACAACCTCTCTGGGCAGCCTGTGCCAGGGCTCTGTCACCCTCACAGGAAAGAAGTTCTTCCTCACATGGACATGGAACTGCCTGGGTTTCAGCTTGTGCTCGTTACCCCTTGTCCTATCACTGGCCACCACCAAGAAGAGTTTCACCCCATTCTCCCTACACTCTCCCCTTATTACTATCAACACTGAGGGTGTTATGTGGTTGCAAAGTAGAATTCACTGTTTAAGTGAAAGAAATTTTCTGCTTACACTCAGCAGCATTGCTATTAACAGAAGATAAATATATCTTACAGCAGTAGAGTAGCTGTCTTTGTGGAAATTTGATGCATATAGCTCATCATGATACCTTTAAGAAAGAAACTTTGAACAAATTCTACAGCATTCAGAGCAATACTTTTTTTTTTTTTCTGACATAGTAGCAACATCATTATAATCTTTAGCAGGAATATTTTTACATTAGAAAATGCCAATTTGTTTGAAATGAAGTTGTATTTGAAAAACAGGCAGTTTCAATCAACCTTTATTTCAAATAGCTTGGAAAGGATGACTTTTGAAGTGATTACACCTCAATTAATTATTTTTAATAAAAAGTTCAAAGTTTTGCTCTATTTCAAAATCATCACTCATTAGAAACTGTGAAAAAAAATGTTTATAAACAATGAAAATTGAAATAAATCCTTTGAGAATAGTGTAATTGAAGAAGGGGTTTCACTCAGACGTTTTCTTTTTGCTCCATTCATCTTTTTTTTAAGTTCATGAGTCATAAGATTACAACAATTCTTGTGTTGTTAGAGAAATACTGTCCTTCTCAGCTCTGTTTAATATGACTCTTTACAGAACCTTGAGGAAAATTTCATAGGGAAAAAAAAAGTATTTTGGGGGATTTTATACAAAAAAAATCTTTCTGTGCTGCCCTTCTCACCATTTCAGAACCTCATGGTGACAGTTTTAGGGGCTGTGTATGGGTTATTACAGAAAGAGGTCGAATATTAGACATGAAGACTAAGTGAAACAATAATTATAGCATTCCACTTAGACTGTACAAAATATGTATCTGTCTCATAATCTTATCTATTAGGGACTCTCTGTGTATTCTTACAGCTAGGATTATTTAAGCATTGCAAAACAAAATAATAATAATTCATATGCAGTAAGGTACTATGGTTTATGTCTCTTTTACTCTTTCTTCCTATAGATTATCCAAAATATACAAGGAAGCTGATGACCTTATCCTCAGAACATGTTTTTCTAGGGGCTGCAATCACTCTGGAAGACTTAAGGCTGATCTTTTTTAATTTATTTATTTTTTTCTTATATATATTGTGTTTTATTTCAGTGAGGCCTCAGCTTTCTTTTTCAACCAAAGAAAAATCCAGTTAACTGTGGAAGAAAATTCAAATTGTGATGATGGCATTCTTGACAAGTCTGTGCTTCCTCTGAGTAAAGAAGATTCTACTGTGTTCTCTTCTGTTTTCTCTTTTCATAAGAAAAAAATAGATTTAATGAATCACTGATCCTTTTTTTTCCTCTTCCTGTACTATTACTCTTGCTAAGGAACATTGCTGTAAATATATATCCTCTTTTTGATATCTTCCTTTAAAAAATGACCATATTTTAGAAAGATTTCTTCATTCATCTTATTTTCAGTTTGTACTATTGGCTTATTTTAATATGTGCAGATTAATTTGTGCCATTTGGGCTTAATTTTTCAAACTCCTTTCAAGTGTATGTATTTACATTATACGCATCTATATATATTAATGCAAATTATACACAAAACAAATAAACACATATTGGTAAAGTTATAACCAAAAATACCCTTAACTTATATCAAACACTCAGCAGGGGGGGCAGCAGTGCAGGTAATATTACTGAAGACTAACAACAAAACAGAGACTGGTAACTTTAGATAACAGAACCTGCATACGTGTAAAGCAAATATCAAAAATACCTTTTTTTTAAGAATATATGAGTGTTTTAATAGCTCATGATGGTGTACTACAGTCACGAGCCTCAAGTGAATGCATTCTGATGGGTGAGCAGCATTCAGTCCGCATTCAGATTCTTGAGAATCTTAAGTGCATGTCCCTCTTGAGCTTCTGTGCAACAGAATCAGATTGGTACCAGTGGCATCTCCGTTGGTACAAGAAGGATGATATGGGTCATGAGGGATCATCTTCTTCATGGTGGTGTTCTGTGCCCAACAATTTGTTCTCAATAAAAGGAAGGAAGAGAATAGAGCACTCCCTGCATTGTACAGATGATTAGGTTGGAAATAGTAGAAGCTCCTTTTTACCTTGACTTTTGTTAATTTCCTGACACCACCATCTCCAAGATATTATGACAAAATCATTACCAAGTATGCACACATCTTCCATTAAATCATCATCCTCCATCAAAGAGAAAAAAAAGAACATAACATAATATGTGCTGCATACTATGAAAAGGGATGCCATTTTCTGCAAGCTGTCATGTCCTATGTGATGTTTTTTTCAAAGCGCTCTAGATATTCTGTGTTTTTCCACTCATTAATGCATACAAGATCTGTCCTTATAGATTGTTCACAACCAAACATGTAAGAAAAGTGTGACTTTCTAGCAGAAAAACTTGCAAAGGTTATTCTATAGTGGCATATCTAAAACACTCCTTTCTGAGAAAAGAGACATTTTCAGAACAAGAGAACATGGAGAAACTATCATATGACTTTTTTTTTTCCTGATTCATACCATTAACATTGCTGCAGGAATTGGAGGATGTTTTATGGACTTTTCTAACCATCATTTTTTTGCAACAGCTCTAAGAAGCCTGGTGTGTGCACATGGTACGTCAAAGCTCTCAAAGAGTATACAAAATTAATATATTTGCTATGGTTAGTATTATTTCTAAGTGTTTTTAGTAGTAGTTTGATTCTCTTTATTCAGTGCTAACAAAACTTGGGTCAATATAAAGTTTTCTACAATTTTTAATTCCTATTTTTATCAGTTTACATATGCTAACAAGAAAAAAAAGAGGTTTCTGATTAATCTCTTGGGAGGAATAGTCACTCTGCAGGATACACTGCTACTTTTTTTGTGAAGAATTTGTCTTCAAGTTGACACAATTTACTTTCTTAAATTCTTGGGAAAGGAACACTTCAGCAACACTGATTAATTAACAACAGGATTCTGGATGTGGAATGCATATTTAGTTTCATTTTAAGCTTGTTAATATTTGAACTTCTTTGCATCACTAGATGGTAGATTGTCAAAATGGGGCCTCCATTCTCTGAATGTTGCCTGAAGTATCACCTGCATTTTTAAACCATTGATGATGCAAACCATGACTGTAACTGACTTCATGGCAAATAAATGATCAGTATATGAGACCCAGCCCTTCTCTCCCCGTAGTTTCTCTGCCCAGGAGAAACTCTCTAAACTCACCTTTTAAAGATGCACATAGATTGAGGAAAGAATTCTTTTCCGCAAACTTTTTCTTAGCCACAGACTTTTAAGCTATGGCTATACCATCCTGATGTTTTGATTTAAATTCCTGAGAAACTGCGATATGATCATATGCAGAGGTGATGGGAGTACTCCATGGTCTACTACTAGTCTTCGTATGTTTCTGACTAACTCTGTGGTGAGGGGAGAACATGCTAGTTCTCCCACCTAAACATTCCTGAACCCTTCTGCTGTCCCTCACTCTCCTCCTGCCCCACAAATACCAAGTCACAGCACTCTGGACCACGTGTTCCAGGATCTTTCATATAGATGCAATGTGGTGGCATCAAGGGATGTGTTTCTGCTACAAGTGACAGAAGCCCTTTGCTAAAGGTGATGCGAGTATTTGTCAGATAGGTGACATGAAATTGTATGCGGCCATAACTGGGTTGGTGTTGATGTACCTTAAATGACTAGTCATTTCTATTAGAAAAGCTTGATCAAAATCTCAGAAATATGAATTTTCAATTTTTAAAAAGTCAGTTTATGCTCCTTTTTATTAAAAAATCTCCTTCAAAAATGATTTATGATTTAGTACCTATCATTATGTCTTTTAGCCTTGGGTAAAAAACTTCAGTTGATTCTATTTATACTCTCTAAACTAGATTCTTTATACCTAACATTGCAGACCAAAACACAAGTTTGCACATTGCACACCAAACGCAAGTGTGTCTGTTATATTGTTTTTTGTTTCGTATTTTCTCTAACTGCTTATACTTATAAGCTTTCTGAAGTAGAGATCTTATTTTTATCATTCGTTTGGCCCAGTTCTTATATTTGATTTATACATGTTAAGAAAAAAAAAGCCAAGTTACATAAAATGTAGGACATAACTAGCGCTTCCCAAGACTGTTGCAGTGAATTAAGTATGCATCTTGCCATGTTCCCTAACACTAATTTGTGATACAAAATCACAAATAAACATCTCCCTATTACTTTCAATCTTCATCTTCTGAGGTTTTTTTACCATACAGACATTCTGAAGTGACTCTATAGGGCTTCCAATAACAAAATAAAACAAAACAAAAAGTTGTTCTTCCTCAGCAGATCTTATTTCACCATTAACAAGTATTACCTAACACAGTGAAATCTAGTCAGTGATTCTGGGGTACAAACCAATGTAGTTAAATAGGCCCCAACAAACATCAAACATCTAGAAACTTTTCAAATGCAGCAGTATAGTTACTAGATGAAAAAAAATCTATTCCTTTCTTGCAGAAATAGAAACAGTTTGCTGTAGGCAAAAAATAGAATGCTTTCCAGTCTGCCATATATTCCAACATTCTCTGTTAAGACCTGGATAAAATCTATTCATAGATTATTAGTGTTGCTATCACATAACCACCAAAATGCTGTCAAATATGAGATATTTAATGAATATAGAACTATATTTTAGGTTTGTTCAACCATGTCAGGATGAAATTCAAAAAATCAATGTTGTGAAATGTGGAACAGGAAGTCTTATGAAAGTAAAGTCCAGATTTAGCACATTTGGGAATGAGGACTAACAGAAAATAAATGATCAAATCACTGCATGAAGTGCATCCCATAAGTGATTATAAGGTTTAGAAACTCAAAAAAAGGAAGCACTGAATTCCAAACTTACCATTTAATGAGACAATGAAACTCTCACTAACCACCAGATTTGATCTGATTGAAATTCTGATAAGGATATGAAGCATGAAATGTAAATGCCTTTTATTAGAGATTTCAATTTTCTGTTTCTTGTTCTGTTTTGTACCTTCAGGTCAACAGCCCTGAGAACCCTCCTGATGGATAGGGCCTCATGGACTGATGCTGTCTCCTATTTCCTACCCAGTGTTTCATTGTGTGGTGGAAGAGGCAACCTCCCAATGAAACCAACACTCAGCCAGTGAGGGAGTCAGTAGCAGCCACAGACTTGCCTCATAAAAGTGCTCATTATAAGTGCTACATAATTCTCTGCTGTCTTTGCAGGGAGAAATATTGCACAGCAAGAATCTGTCCGGGTGTGGACTGTAAGCTTGTGGCATTTGGCTAACATAGCCACCAAACTCTAGCAAATATGATGGACTGCACTTCTGTTCCTTAAAAAGAGGAGAAAAAGGAATGATGATATTTTCTGAGATGGCTGAACTCTGAAACCAGTTCCTCAGAAAAAGAAAAAAAAAAAAATCCAAACAACAAATGTAGTTATTAGGAGAGGAAAATGAGAAAAGAGGTAGGTCTCCAAGTTACTGAAGCTCATCCAAAAATAATTTACCAATCCTGAACCCACATGTTAAATGGGATGTTTTTTCTCTCCAAAATATATAGGATATACAGCTCATGGAAAATACACTATTTTAGGGCATTTCAAGGAGTTACATTCCCCATGTTAGTGAATCAGTTAGTTAGCTCTCCAAGGCAGTGGACCATGACCATGAGGTGATGAGATTAGTTGTCATCACCAGACATGGATGGCAGAATTTACAGAGGACTCAGTTCACAGCTACCTGTATCGTTAACTTTTCTGAGCCGTATCCTCTAATGCCACCTTTATTAAACAATAATAGTACCATAAAACAAACATGATATGCTGCTTCCAGCAATTATAGCCTTTTAATAAGGAAGTTATACTACCTTCTGCTATAAAATTACTCTAGAAAATCCTGGCTCCAAACTTTACTAAATATAATCATAATCACTTTTTTGTTTATAACACACTGCTATGTATCGCCAAAATATTTGGCTTTGGGTGATGATAGTTAAGTGAAGGCACTGTATATAGTTCAAGGCCTTAGAATACTGATGTACTGAGTTACCCAGGAAGAAAATAGGAAAAGATAATAGTGGTAGGTTTGTTGCTTTATATAGCGCAGGCATATTTATTGCATTAATTAACTTTGCAGACTTTAATAGAATTTCATTTGGAAAGTTACACTTTTTTTCTACTTTCAAAACTATAACACTATTTACGTGTTTGCAGATTAGGAAACGAGCAGTTTGTCTGGATTTGATTCAAGTCTTTATAATCCTGATATACACATTTTTCTCCCCTGCATTCATAAAAAGCTGCAAGTTGATAAACATCACTTACTTGGCACAGAACAGCCATTTTCCAGGCCATATACCTGAGAAAAGCACAATCCGCAAGCCAACTGCAGCAGGTATTTTAGTTCATAAAATGGAATATGTGTCTCCAACCTCCCCTAATCAAAAATGAACAACATCTCTTGCTATGTGTGTGAGGTTTACTACCATATGGTAGCTGATTGGGAAAGTGGTAAACTCCTGCAAGTTCGGCAGCACGCCTCTAAATGGCAGGGGCTCTGGTCAGCTCCATAGGGAAGAAGCAGAGCAGGAGGCTATGCTCCTCTATTGCCAGGTTCTCCTCTACCCCACGGCTCCCAACTTCAAATGCTTACGCTGAGAGCACAGAAGGTGCATAAAGAATATCTATAAGACACTGGGGACTTATTTTCTTCACAGAGCAAGCTGCCTAGCCAGGTCTTCTTTTCCCTTCTTTGCCTGCTTGTTGACAAAAACTAGTAGACAAAGCAGACAGAGGTATCTCCATTTCTGGCATCCTCAGCAGAAGCGCGATGAAAGGATGTTTAAGAGGCAGCTGACTAAGCCAGTTATTTTTAACAACAGAACTACCAATGGACATTTCTGTGGCTGTCATGTTATCTAGGGCTTTAAACTAACTTGAAATATCAATTTCCATGTACTGAAGAAAAACTGTGAATGTCCAGCAGGCTGCCTTGCAGAAAACTTGGCAGTTTTAAATGAAAATATTTTGTAAATACTATAATCTCTTCTCACTCCTCCCACAAATTATTCATTCAGACATATTGTGAATTGGATAGAAACTACTTACATACAACATTCTATTGGGAATGGGTTATCTAGTAGCCTTTGTCATTAAATGGCATAATGTGTAATGTCAGATTTTAGATAATGTTCCATTGCCTAAAATTTCTGTTGCTGAGCTCTTATATGTCTTACTGAATCTTTCTTTGCTGTTCACTTGGAGCACAAGCGCGGCAAAGATTTATTGGAGACATGGCATCTATGTACACAGTAGGAGGTGCTTTTCCATCCTCAGCTTGGAGCCTCTAAATTAATCTTGGAATATGAATCACTCTTGATGTACCACTTCTCAGATATCTGGACAATGTAAAATATCAGTCTCAAAGCACCTGCATCTCTAAACTCTAAATATCAAACTTTTCTTAATTAACTTTGGTTACTCCAGTGCTTAAATTGATACAGGAAAAGAGGCAGTATTGAAAGCTAGGGATCTGTTCATGCCATAAATCAACACACTTTCTTTTCCAAACATCTTCTATTAAAGCTCACATTCTGTGTTTAAAGACTCTTGCATTTTACTCTTCCTTTCATGACAAAGTTCATGAAAATAGACAGAATGACACCTAAGCTTCTAAAACTATTAATCAGAATCTGCATTTAACCAGTTGAAGTTTCTTTCGCATTTGCCTTTTCTTTGGGTTTCAGTTCTCAAGGTCATATTCAGCTGTTTCCAACGGCTCTACATTTTGTGCAGCAAGTTAGATGAACAGCTAAATGATTATTTTGTAGTAAGAAGATGAAAGTTAGATGAACCTTGACATATCACTCAGGGTATAATTCAGCAGTAAATTCATATCATCAGGATTTATCTACTTTAGAAACTAAACAGTTAACCTAATCATCTCTTTTTATTGCTAATTTAGAAAAGCTTTTTTTCCTAAGTACACTCTCACTTTTCTGAATTCACTGCATGTGACCTGCACCTTTTGTCCTCTGCACCATTACCAACAGCTAATCCCTCTTATTTATTGATAATTGGACAAAACTGAACAACATGCCAACTCCTGAAAACTGAACACCACTAAGGGTTCTATTCAGGCTTTCCCCCCAAACCACATTAGTTTCCAAGTTCACTTCCTTTGTGAAATATCAATGGGAAAAGAGTTTCCAATTCTCTCATGGTTTAGGAATTCCACTAATTCTAACCTGCACATTGCATAACTGTGTGAGATAAGGAATACAACGCACTGGGACTTGAAAATGAACATTGCTTCTAAGAAAGGGAAAGCAAATCTCATTTAATGTTTGTTAATCTATTTAAAACTTGTAATGTTCACTTGAAAACAAAAGCTGGTTGTTAGAGGTGTGCTGGCCAGTTGGCAAGTGGTAATTAAGCAATCACTATTTGTGAAATCTGGCCCAGTCCTTAAAGTTTTAATTATATTTTTCATCTCTCCCTCTTTTTTTTCAAACACAACCTGCACTACTACTACTGCTCCTTTGTCAAATTATGCTAGAGCACATTCAAGGTAATGTTGAACTCCATACAATCAAGTAGAGCTGTCAATCATGCATTTCTACAGGTTAATATAGGTCAAATTACCGATGCATCATACGTGGGTATACACAGGGTAGTAGGAAACAAATAAAAAGTTAAGGAAAAGACAGAATTATTACCAGTGTGTAACCCTCCTGCAGAAGCGTTCCTCATGAAAAAACAGTTATATGGAACAGATTGCACTTGACAAAGACATGCTGAAGTTTCCCCTTCAGGGAAAGAATTTTCTTCACTCTTTTCCTCATTTGTCCTATCTCTTTTCAACCTATACAACCTATACTATGCCAATCTGAAGTCTAAAGATGAAGACTAAGCCCTTGCCTTTCAGAAATCAGGGGAGAGAAGAAAATTCCTGCGTGGCATTTGTCAAGAATTTGTGTGTGTGAAGTCCCTCGCCAAAGTACCCACGCGATTTGGGAGTGGGTGATCTGTGGAGCAGGAGTCACTGCATATGGGTTCATTAGTCCTGTCCGTCAGAGCTGTGCCACTTCAATGCGGCTTTACAGCTTCTGCACTGCAAGCTCCTATATATACCTTTGGTGTACATACAGGCTTAGCAGCTTGCCCAGAGTGTGCTAGTGTGCTTCATTGGGAAGCGTAGACATATTCCCAGAATCTCTGCTTGCTATTACTCAATTTGGGAAAAGGAGACGAGTAATTTTTCTGTAGTGAGGCTGGCTTTTAGCTGGGGAATTTAGGAAGCAGCATCACACAGTGATCATTCAGGAGCAGATGAAAAGAATCTTCTCCATCACCATATTTTTTTTTTCTCTGTCAGCTTCCCTGGCAAGAAATCATGCTTCGTTTTTGAAAAATGGATATTTTTTAGAGAAAAAGTGACTGTTGCTAAACATACATTCTTGAAAGAAGGGGCACAAAGAAGCATTATTTGCACATGGTGTGAAATGGAGTAATTTACGTTTTTAATCTCACAAATAATTTCAATCATATATTCAGAGCATATCACCATTGTCTGACAACTTTAATTTCAGAAATTGGAAAGTATAATCGCTTTTCTTTTCATTTACAAGGGGGAAGAATGTTATTGTTAGGGTTTACTTACAAAGAAGCAGAAGCATCTCCATAACACAGCATGCATATCTGCAAAAGCCAAGAGTAGACCCTTGTCCTTTAGCTCTGAGAGATATTGCCAATAAAGATATATATATATATAAAAAAAAAGCAGCAATTATCTCACAGGGCCAAATTACATACAGATGGTCAAATTCTTTAATTATATAAATATATATTGACAGGCTTACTACTGATGCTATTGATGAAGTTGCATTAATTTACATAGGAAAAGATAATAGTTCACAGCACTGTCACTGAAGTCAAACGGAAAAAAGAAAACTCACCATATACTTAAGAAGATGACTATTTTCAAAGTAATTTTCAGAACGAAGTTCATAATTTAATTTATTATGTGGGTTTTTCAAACATTTGAAACATGATTTTATTTATCTAAGTTTAAAACATATGGAAAGATCAAAGTTGTAGAAGCAAAAATTGCTGCCTGACTACCAACATCCAAGGAATAATCTCACCGAACTCCGAAGTCAAGCAGGACACATTTTAATTTATCACGAGTTTTAAAACGATGTGAGAGATTTTGCTCAAACCTTACAATACCTGATCCTTAACTACACGTGAAATAAATATAGAATAGAATAATTAGATTTTACCACAAGAAGCAACAAGAAAATAGGATTCAGAATAGTCTAAAATCTTCATGTCCGTTGGTAGCAACACAATCCACCACGCAGTTCAACCATCTGCAACCTCCTAATGCGTTAACCTCTTGAGCTGCTCTTGCACTCTCAAGAGAGAAGAAACATGATCATAGAAAGCAGCCCTAAACTGATATGAACCCAGCAACACTGAGATATTTCAACTTCTTTGGTGGGGCCAAGTGAAAGTTTAGGCATCATTACATTGAAAATGATAATAAAAACATCCATAAGATTTTATGGCTTTATTTCAAATGGATCTGGTGACAATGTGTGTGCTCAACATAAGCACTAGGGCATCTTTTAAAACAGCAAAAGTAATGCAAATGTTAACTTAGCCGTTATTGCTGTCCACAGGGAGGTACAAGGAAGACAGCCAGAAGCCAGAAGGGAATAGGTAATGCATATTCAGTGGTTAATACCTTCACATGTAAAGGGATTGCTATTGGTGAGTCAGAAATTTTTCTTTTAATTGAAAACAGCATTAGAAAATCTTCCTCTAGAAAATTAGAAGTGCCAACTTCAGCCAGGGCAGATAGGCTTAGTCAGTTCAGGAGAAATCCAGGCATTTGTGTTGTTTATTGCTAATTTCAGAGCACTCCCAACATATCAAGGAATTAGCCAGAATGAGAATGTCTGATGTAAACTGGAAACCAGAGGTATGTACCAGATGTAAAAACCTGTCCATAATTAGCCACTATCTGATGGCTGTAACCTGGTGAACTGGCTTGGGAAGTATCAGCTGTCAAGATGATACTAAAACATTTCAAACCATGTGTCTTAGACACAGACTCTAAAAACGTAATTGGCCAGATAGGAGATTTTCACATGTGCAAGTTTAAATACCTAATTCTGATGCCTAACATAGATGAGAAGTCTTCCTGTGGGAGAAAAAGGAAAGCCAACTTAGAATCCTGTCAATCTCCATGGTGGCACATTTAGGTGTATTGAGGGTTTATAGCTTCAATACCTTGGTTAGCTACATTAGCTTTAGCAGGATGAACACATGCTTCACTCCAGGGTAAGTCACCTCTTTTAAAAAGCAATAAATACTGACTACTTTTGATTTTGAATGGAAATTACAGAATAAGGGGAAGCCTGAGCATATTTACTTGTATGTCTGACCAGTGCCGTTTTTGATTACAAGTTCTGTCAGTCTATTCTGCAGGATTAGGAGGATCATTTCTAACACTGGAGAAAAAAGGAGTAAGCTCTAAACAGGTTGGCTACTCCCTAAATACCAATAGATGCCTTTGCTGTAACAATAATCATCATTATACTGGGTTTCTGGCTACAGTTTCCCCCATGCGTGACCTGAAGCCACTGACAAAGTTCCCTTTAAACTTCACTAAGTTTCTTTCGTTCTCAGCTGTCAAGTGCAGGTAACCTATACTATACTGCAACTGCCAAATATTTTTTCATCCTGACAATGGAGAGACAAAGGGCTCAGTAATCATGTAACATTTATCATCAATTCAATCAACTCCTGACAGACAATACAGGTGGACTTTTTGATATTTAAAGGGACTGTGTGCTCAGGGGATATTGAATTATCCAAAGATCACTGCTAAGAAAAAAAAAAAACCAAACCACAAGATAATGTTTATGGAGACTGAAAGTTTCTTGAATTTAGGTCCTGTTTGCAATTTATTTTTAACCATGATTTTCCCTTATTTTCTCTCGCAGGAGCTATGCAGCCAGGAAAAGCAAACAAACAAAGAGCCTGAACAAGGGGGACTACAATTAAGAGAGAGAGAAATCAAAAACGGCTTCAAATCCAGAATTTAAAGAGTTAAAGAAGTAATACTATTTAAACAGGGTTGCAGAACTCCTATTAAAAATGGCAGTACTATAAATGTTCTAGTATTGTCAGGAATGTTCTGTTGGATGACACTATACTGTGATTTGTACACACAGCGGACCAGAGCTGATGGGTGAATGAAATGATCCATAACCCTCACTGACACATTTAGAGCAGTTCAGCTGCACACAGAGAACAGTCCATCATTTGCACCCTTCTGTGAAAGCTGGCTTTACCAAGTGTTTCAATGAAATATGTGCAACTTCCCATTTAAATTAGTACCACATGAACCATGAAGAGCACCACAGGTATCTGTTGTAGTACCAGCCTAATGCAAAAGTGGCCTGTCTTGTAATGCTCTAACAGGAAAGACATACAACCATTCATCTGTAACATATTAAAACCAGAAGAAATAAATTACTCTATAGATGAAGAATTATTGCTTGTGGAGAGAATGTGCAAAGGTAGTTCTAAAAAGCAGCTTTTACTAAAAAATTATTGCAACAGCATTTGAATTCCTAATGCATATTAAACCTAGTTCGCATAATCATAAATCATCATTTTTAAATCAAGAAAATCTGTCTGAAACTTTTTAAAGGTTTATTTTACTAGTTCAAAACTATTTCAGCATTACCACTGAGGGAAGCACAGTAGGAGTGACTATAAGGGTGAAATATAAAACTGAACTACTTGCCAAGAAAAAGCTCTTCAGACCTGAATGTTTCAAACTTCCTAGTAAGAGCTGCAGGAGTATGTATAAATGTTTTGTGAATATCCAGGTGAGTGAAAAAATTGAATTCCTAGGGGTGAATTATTCCTTGTGTGTACTGGCATTCCTTAAGTTGCATAGTACAGTCTAGTCAGTTAATCAGGAATACTTAGAAAAAGAAAAAAAAATGCCCAAATGCTCCAGAATGTTCATATTAAATTAATTCTAATGGGAAAATGAGAAAATTTGTCTCTGCATGCTGATTCTAAGCAAACCATGGACGGCTGGATAATGCGTGAGCTGAGCACAAGGTAGCAGTGAATATTCAGCAGTGTGCAGGGATGGATGCTCACATGCCTTATGCTCTCAGAGTAAGGGACAGTGCAAATAACAATAAGGCATCAGCCGTGGAGCTGCCAACCCTTCCACATACATGTAACCCTGTGGCGGTTCCGGACTTCAGAGCAAGGACAAAGGAGGTCAGTATCTGCAAGGCCTATCTTTCAAAGTGGATCGTGATTTTTGGTGCCTGCATGCTGAGCAGCTGCTGGGAAGTCAGTCCCGTTCTAGCTGTTTCTGGCAAGACCAGTTATGTCATTCCTGAGAATGCAAGCTTTGTCTCCCTTTGTAGCAAGGCCTGGAAAGCTGGCATCAGGTCCAGCCTTCCTCTAAAGGAGGATACTTTGTGCTTATATTTGGTCTCTATATGGTGGCATTGTATAGCTAACACTGAGAAAGGAATGTGAGCCAAAATATTCTCAATGCGGCTTTTAAAACAGAAAATCTGTGTTCATGCAGAGAAAATCCTACAGTAAGATGCTAGATCTGAAGGCCCCTTTCCAAATCCAGCTTTGTCCAACTAATTGAAGGGGAAAATGCAGCTCAGCCCTTGGGCCTCAGCTCCTCCCGGAAGGTGCAGGGTGAAGAGAGACCGATGGGTGCATACCTGAGCTGCACATCCTTTAGGGAAGGAGTGATCTAGAAAGGAGGTAAGGAGCATGGGTGTGAGAAGACTAAGAGAAGCCAACCAGCCAACTCATGCTGAGTAATGTGCAGGCTCACTATCTACCTAATGAATTGATTTCTCCCAAGTGTTAGGCGATACCTATGACACTCATCTGAGAGCAGAAGTAAGGCTGTCTCCTGTAATTTTCCTCAAGCCATGTTCACTGCCCTTTGGTTCATGGTTCTGTGGTCTCTGAGACACAAATGTAAAGTGAAGGGAGAAGCAATTTTGCAAAGCTGCCACTTGTAGGTTGTGTGCAGTCAATTAGATAGAGTACTATCATAAGATATTCAAATAGCGCAAGTCTGGAACTACTGCAATTTTGTGAATGATGTCTAAATAATCAGGATGACTGAGAGTCATTTATATCACTAATCTTACTCTAACTGCTACAAAATACAGCTCCATGTGTCATGAAACCTCAGTGGTATTTTTGTCCTTACTTAACATAGCACAGTTTCAAATGCTAACATACATTTATGTTAGTTGCTTTTAGCCTTATGATTCTTGTTTTATTATCATGTCAAGTCCATATTTGTATTCAATCTAAATTATATAAATAAGTTTTCATTACAATCATCTGTTAGGAAAACTATTAGACAAGATTCCTTTTTCAGTGACTGGTAGCTTTCCCATTAAAGAAACCATGCTTACTCCAGATAAAAATTAATTTCTGTGTTGTTTTATACATTTCTAATTTTTTTCCTATTGGATAGGAGATACATTTCTTTCATGTTTCTTTTTATGCATTCTAGTAAAAGTGATGAGTGTTTAAAGAGAGTTCTATTTATTATGAAAATTCACTGTTAGTGTCACAAATCACAGAATTGTTGAGGCTAGATGGGACCTCAGGATCAATAAGAGTAGGTTGCACATCATGATATTCATGCTGTGAATATCTCCAAGAATGGACCTGAACAATGACTCTGGGCAATCAGTTCCATTGTTTGACCACTCTCACAGCGAAAAAGCTTTTACTTAGCTTAGATAGACTGTCTGGTATTTTAGTTTGTGTCCTTTACTGTCTCGTGTCTTGGTTAATGGAGTCTGTGATAGATGCTTCATTCCCTTAGTTATCTTTGCGGCTCTTCACTGGACTTGCTCCAGCATGCTCATGTCTCTCTTGTACTAAGAACCAGAACTGGGCACACCACTGCACCTATGACCTCACCAGGGCTAAGCAGAGAGGTAGGTCACTTTTCTCAACATGCTGGCTGTGCTTGGCCTGGTGCATCCCAGGCTTCTGTTGGCCTTCTTTGCTGCAAGGTCATCTGCAGCATCATGCTACTCCACCCCAGATGCAGAACTTGGCATTTCTGTTTGCTGAACTTCATGAGGTTGCCCTCAGTCCATTTCTCTAGCCTGTCAAGGTCCCTTGGCAGCACAAACAGCTGGTGCATCAACCACTCCTTCCTGTTTTATATTATCTGAAAACTTGTTGAACCTGCACTCTGTCCAGTCTTCTGGACTTGCATGCCTATCTTTTGCACGCCAGGCTGGCATGCCTGGCTCAACCTCTCCACTGTTTGGCTCAGTTGATCCTTGTTCAAAGGACAACAAACATCTGGTGGTCCAGGTAAATACACAGACAGACAGACACATACACACACACACATACACAAGCACACAAATGGTTCCCAATATCAATAGTAGCAAATATGGAATAATTTGACTAAAAACATCCATATTTTTTCTGTCTAATTGCTATCATCCTGAATCCCAGAGCATGAACTTGATATTCATTGAATTTATTTTCTATTTTGATACTGGAATCAGAGCTTCCTGCTATCCTATACATACCTAACTCATCTGTAAATCTGCCTGACCAAAGTTTCACAGAAGTCCATGCAAAGATAATTCTTAAAATATGTAGGCTTTATTGACATACATATACTTGTTTTGTTTTGTTTTGTTTTGTTTTGGTTTTGTTTGTCAACAAACACTACAATGGGCATTAGAACCATCATAGCTGTCCATATCTAAACCGTGACGATTAGATGCATCATCTCTCCAAACTATTTAGGATCAAACTGAAGTGTCAGCTTTCCTTAGGTATGATATGAATTGCATATCAGCCTCTTCCAGAAGGCATCTGCCCCAGCCTTTCTGTTTAACTATGTATAACCAGAGAGGTAAGACAAAAAGTCTGGAGCTCGAGTAAAACTGAGAGGCAAAACACTGATGTTTCCTCCCCTTAATCTGAGAGATGCTTCTGAACTATTTACCACTGTATATAACCAGTCGCAGTTTAAACCAGTGCCTGAATCAGTCAGCCTGCGTCAGGGACAATTTGAGTCAAACTCAAGTTCTCGATGTTTCCTCAAAGTAACAGACTTCAAAGGAATATTGAACTATTCTGTTTAATTAAAAGCTAAATTAATATAGTCTAAGACATGTGCTTATCAGTTTTTGTGAAAATAGTGCATCATTACAAACTACAGTTTATATTCCAGCAAAGTAAAACATTTTTTAAATTTCAAACTACCTATTAAATTGTCAGCTTCACATATGCTTAGAAAGGAATTACTAACACAGCTTAGCAGCTGTATTCCATTTTCACTATGTCCTAATCTCTTTCTTCTTCTCCACACACTTTCTGCCACTTTGTGTGTACCATTGCTAATAAAGCTGCCCTTTAAATAGCTAGGATTTTCCAATTTATGGTCACTTCTAGTCCAGTGAGCAAAGTCTCATTGAAAAAATCATCATCACTTGAAAAATCATTGTCAGAAGATGGTCAAGAAGATCTTGCTTGCTTGCTTGCTTTCTTGCTTTCTTGCTTTCTTGCTTTCTTTTACTTTCTTTTGCTTTCTTTTGCTTATTATCATGTAAGCTATTTTGGATGATGGCTACATTGATGAATATTCATTGGTTTGTAGTTATAATCATCTCACTGTTTTAGAAACGATCTTAAAGGAACTCTCTCTGGAATTATTGTTAGAAGAGATTACATATTTTTCACTTGGCCAGATCAGAGCACATTTTTATATCAATGAAGTCTGTTCAAAAGGCACAATGCCATAATGATAATTCACTATGAACAAAATAAACAAGATGTAAGATTGGAGATCAAATATTGGCAGCAAAGTGGCGAGTTTGCAGAGGATGAGTGAGCTTCCCCTAGGCTCCTCTGTCCTTCAGCATGCCAAAACAAGCAGCAAAACACACACACTCACCACACACAAGTGTGTGTGTATGTGCTTTATTACTTACGTTTTAAAACACACATGTGATTAGTCGGGCCTTGCAGCTGTATGTTTAAAAATAGTATATTGGTGTATGTGTTATTAGATTATTACATTAGATGTAGTTTGATTATCTGTGATTTTGGCAGCAAAAAGTATTGATGGGAAAGGGAAAACCTCTAACTTTCCAGAACTTTTTCAGTTAACACTCTCATGTTATATTCACAAAAAATTTTCCAAATAGTGTTTGTGGAAAGACGTAGGCATTTAGGCATGACCCGTCTTAGAACTGCTGTCTAAAGGAAGTCTGATGAACCACTTTTCAAAAGTACTCGCCTTCCTTTGACTATAAAGGAAGGCAAGATAAGATCTCTAGAGTTAGTACCTATCTAAACAAAACATCAAACTTAGGTTAAATAGATCATACCTGTGGCAACTTGTCTAAGGAAGAAATGAATGACGGAAAAGCATCAGGGAAAGGAAATAGGTGAGGAGGAGAGAAAATCAGTATTTAGGAATATATTAAAGTGAGAAAAGATAGAACTAAAGGATCATTTGTTAGGGAAAGAAAAAGGCTAGGTGAAAAAATACCAGAAGAATAGCACTGGGGAAAGCATCTGCAGAAAAAAAAATGTGACAAACTGTATAGATGGGATTTAGTTTGCCTACCTTTAAGCACAGCAAACCAGTACATATACACCCTAGGCATCTGAGTATACAACATACTCTCTTGGGGTCTGGTCAATACAATCACAAGAGTTTAAAAATTTTTCTCTTCCTCTTCCATGAAATATCTAATTTCACTCGGTTGAATTGTTTTCTGACTCCATTGCCTAAATTAAACAGACACCTATTTTGGTTGCCTAAATATTGGACTGCTATTTGAGGTGCTTTGAAAATATTTTCTGGCACTCAAGTATTAATGCAGAAAGGCCTCAATCTTCCCTAGATCCTGAGTCTTCCCAGATCTTGGGGTGAGTATCTTGAATATGCTGGGTATTTGAAAGATCACAAGAAATATATGCATGATCAATTACATTGAGTTCCATCCTTCTACTGACTGAAGCAGGAGTGTAGAAACTAGCTTATGGATAGAGAACTAAATTTAAGTGTCTAAGTCTGGAGCCAAATCCACTGTTTTAAGATATGGCAAGTGGAATTGTATCTCATGAGCTGCAAAAGGCTAAGTATTGATAATAATGAATAAAGCAAGTGGAAAAAAAAAAAGGATTTGCTGAGAAACACATATCTGAAGAGCAAATGAGGCCAACCACTAAAGAAACACAATATGAAAAAACACAACTAGACACATTAGGAAAGAATAAGTTTATTTTTACACAGAAGAATATGGTTATATATTTGGCTATATATTGCATAGCTACACATAAGTTTTACTGTCCTAGACTTTTATGTAGGTGGAAGATTCTGAGTTGGATGACATTATATAATGACAGACTAGAAATCCTTTGGCAGAATTTATTAAATGAAAAATAGAAGATTTTGACTAAGCATGTTTGAAAGTGATTCATAGCCATGTAAATAGATATATCAGCATCATGCAAAAATAGCAGAGCATTATTTATCTTATTATGCTGTCCAGTTTAAGTTATACTCTTCCACCATATCATATATTCATGGTCCCTGTTCGGGCGCCATTGTGTGGGATGGCCTGCGCCCCGGTGAGGGTGGTGATGGAGACAGACTCCGGGGACAAGGCTGATGGCGCAGGTCCAACTTTATTATGCAGTTACAATTCTATATATAGCCAGGAAGTTGGGCAGAGAGCCAGTGGGTCATCCCAGTGGGAGGTGTATCTGCTGTCAGCCAGGCCTGTGGCCACACACTCCCACAATAAAGCATAAAGAAGTCTATCAAGAAAGTTAGGCATTTTGGCATATGTGATTGGCAGTCTGGAATGAGGCACTGAAAGAATCAGATTTTTCTGATAAAATGATCATTGAAAGGAAAGTTAAAAATATTGACAAGTGAGACTCTAGATATAAAGGTTAATAGCTTGCTTTGATGAATGGATCTCACTTGGTGTTATATTGGAAATGGGATACTGATCTATTTAATACTCTTTTCACATTGTCAGTATTTTCTTTGCAATGGTAATAGCTAGAAAACGTTGTGCTAAATAGCACAGAAATTTCTAAGGATAGCTCCACAAAAGTAGATTGGTGCCCTGTCATGGTGCTAAGAAACTGGTTTGTAATTATCAACCTTTCACATGTACTCACAAAAATTTGAGGTGCACATTAATTTTGTTGGCAGTTTTGGCAACATTTTTGAAAGATATATGCATCCATATTGCTTCTAACTAAAATTGTTAAACTAAAATAGGCAAATAATGGTCATCAAAAAACTGTCATGAAAATGTTGAAGTGTTTATAAGAGTATCTATAAGACATTATACTTCTTTTGTCTATTTTATTTTTTGGTAAAAGTGTTTATAATACCATTTTAAATACAGGTATGACATATTAGTGTCTATAAACTCTTTCTGATCACTTCAAGAACCTGTATATCCTTTTTTTTGTTGTTCATATATTTTTTCTGTCAGTGTTTTATTTCGTTTAACTGTTCTTATTTCTAGTCTAACATTAACTAAAATACATAATTTTGTATTTAGGACACATCTCAGTCAGGATATTTTAGAGAATAACATTTGAGTGTGCTTAATTGCTTAATTCAAGAAAAAAACAATTTAACACAATATAACCATAAATTAAGCAAAATAATAGGAATGAATGCTGAGCTACAGAAAACAATAACAATAATAGCTTCAGAAGAGACACTTCTATGTGGTTCCATGAGTTATGCTATTCTGTGTTTGATATAATGCTGGAGAAGAAACAAAAAAAAAAAAAAGAAAGAAGGCAGAAGAAATACAAGATATTACAACACAGGAGAGGACTGAGGGCTATAAAGGCTTATTTTAAAAATATGCATAGTCTACAAAGAATGTTGAACACACTGCTATGTGTCGAATCAGTTCCCAATGCTGTGAAGCTGCCTGCAGTACACATTCCTGCACATCAACTAGTAACAATGTGGGAATCTTTTTATTATAGTTTGCTTTCTCTCTGTCTTGTGCAATTAAGTTATCACCTACTGGATATGTTGAGATTTATTCAGTCATTCAACAGATGAGAAGGCATTTAGCAGAGTTGAATTGCACAACTGATGTTTCTAAGGAATTTGGGATCCTCTCTGCTTTGCTAGGAAAACTGTAACATGACATAATTTCTGTTAGGAGAGGCCTGTGTAGCCAGATTTCCTATAGGAAATTGTTTTCAGTATTGATATGTGATCCATTCTTTGGAAATTAGACTGCTTATGGAGGCAAAAGAATGGATAAATATTCCCCTTTTTTTTTTTTTTTCCTGGACCTTGCAGATCTTAGATATATAGCAATCTAAATAACTAGGAAAGTTTCAGAGGTCAAAACACTTGATATGGTGCTGCGTTTGATGGCCAGGAAAAATTCTTCCATATGTTGCCTGGTACTTTCAGAGAGGTACCTATGAAGGTAGTGCTTCTAGTATAGTTGCAAGGTAAATCTGCTCTTAGAGATGTATTCAGTAAATATTTGTTAACCATGGATGCAGTTTGTTTTATTTTCTGTAGAGCTTTCTTTCATTGTTTGAAAAAGCATCTGATATTTATTTCAGTTTGTTTTCTGAATGGACCCTAAATTTTGACTTTTTTATTCTGTTACCAGTGACATCTTTGTGATTTTAATTGGTCCTCTGTTCTCAATCTTCTCTCAATCTTCTGATAATAAAGAATAACTAACATCAAATAATGAATATATAAAATATGTATATAAAATTACACGGTAATAATTTAATCCCAGGACTGTGAAATAGCCTACAGTAATAAATCTGTTTGAGATTTGCTAAGATTCACAAAACTAAAATTGTCTTCATTAACAGGCTGTAGGATTATTAGTTGTTATTAATCTTAAATGGATTTTTCTTATGTAAATCTTGTGTAAACATTCTTCTTCTTCCAAAATATTAACTAGAAGAGTATAGCTCGTATACATTTTCTAAAATTTAATAAATATAAAACAAAACAGATCAAACCATTATGTCTTCTTCAAAGCCATATCTAATTCAATAATGAAAGTAACATTATAGCAATATTCATTAAACACTTACAGGTTATTGACCTCCATAGCTGAACAGAACAGAGGCAGTCAGCCTTAAAGGACAAATATATCTTAATTTTTGTCATGGGTGGATTAATGGCTTGGCTTTATTGATAAAATTTTCTATTCAGCTGCACGAAGGACTTACAAAATGAAGCACAACAAAGGATTAGAAAACAAAGAAATAATATGCCTAACTGGACACACCATTTATTCCATTTTTGATTGCTGAATTATCAGCTGCAAAGCATTCCTTTTAATATATTTACTCAATGATATTTAAGATTCAAAGTAAAATATGTGATATAGTGATGCTAGTGAATACCAGCTATGCTGCATTTCCACAAAAATGACTAAAATGGCAGAGTGGATTAAATAGTAGGATGTTTGGGAAGATGACACTAGGAAGATTTTACATTTACATGGACTGGATAGTGTCAGAAATTTGTTTGCATTTGGGGATTTTCTACTGAAAGGGAATAGTAAACAAACATGTTACCATTGAGATTACATGGTTTGCTGGCATACATTATTTGTAGTTTGAAGGAGCATCCCATAGAATCCTTACTTTTATCAAAAAAGCTTATTAAATTTTAAGATAGACCAAAATGAATTTCATTTAGTATTACATTATTTTTGCACAAAACTATTAACACAAAAAAAGTTACCTGATACAATCAATATGTAAAAAATGTGTTTCTGTTGGTTTCTTGTTGATAGATATTTGGATTTTTTCTTTAAATACCATTTAAATAAAAGCTTTCATGCACATTTGTTTTCTTCAAGGATGTCATTATTCAGAGCTATTGATTTCACAACCAAACTGATGAGTCACAATCACTTCCATGTCAGAAATAAATTGTGATTTTAACATTTTTTCATTGAATTAGCATCTTAGAGACCTTTATCTTCCAAATTGTATTCCTGTTCTTTTATAGCCATAAAGAAACAAACACATACATGTACAGGGCTATGATTTTGGTACATTGATATTATGCTGGTAAGTGATAAACCTCATTAGTATCCAATGTTAACTTCATTTTATCTCAGTGTTTACCAGGGAATTTGATGGTCCAAAAACCAACCAATCCTGTTTTAAATACATATATAAAAAGAAAGAGGGATTTGTGCTGTGGCAGCATCTTTTTGATCTCATTCTTCTTCAAAATCATACTGAAATGTTCTGACATATTTCTTGACGCTGGCAGGGAAAGGAGTAACAAATAGCAAATTTCAATCGGAGAATCCTTTATTTGGTCTCCAAAGATAAAATCCTAAATTTAGCTGACAGGATTTCTTGGATGCTGCATGTCTATATTTTTAAATAACTTCTGAAATATTTCTAGATGATTTTTACTTTTATGTTGTAAATATTGAGAAATACTTTCAAAGCATTTCTTTAATCCTTGACGAAGCATAAAGTCTATCTCCAATGGTGGGTAAAATGATGCTAGATTGTTTTCAAGTGTTTAGGATCAACCATGTCTATTAGTACCTTACACAAATTGAGATTTTCAAAAATAAAATTATTGATGTAGATTCAATACTCCGGAGCTTCTAATGATAAGAGTAATGATAATGTATCTGGTCATGTTTCCAATAACATGACTGAAGATTCCCATTTCATTCAGCTCAGTTCCACTTGAGTAGAATCAAAATCTTTCAATTCTATATAAACCCATCTTAAAAATTATTTTAAGTGTTCCTAATGTAAATGGTGTTCATTATGAAGAAACAACCTCAGAATTAGTTCTCTTTTACCAGCTTCATAGTAACAACTCACTTTGTATTTGGCCTTATGGAACTTCATGGGACTGCAATAAGAGGACTAGATTCAACCCAAATGGAAGATAAAAGTGTCAGCCTCAGGGAGAAGGGTAGAAATGATCACCTGCCCCACCCAGGAACACAGAATTGTCTATGACTTCCATGTCCTAAGTTATTTGTACTTCTAGCTTAAAAAAAAAAAAAAACCCACTAAATTGTTATATCAATTACTGAAAAGACTTATGAGCTCTTAAGAATGGGTCTGTAAATAGAGATTCCTGCAAATTGTTCACCCAAGCTGTATCACCTAGTACAGATATAATAAAGAGCTCTTTAAATTAATGATTATAAATGTTTTTTAAATGAATTTAAATTCTGAAACCTAGGATGTTTAAAACCAAATTGAGTGTCAATGAAGAGAAGGTAGAAGCTGGTGCAGGACAGCATACATGAGAAGGATATTGCCTCTTTTTTTTTTTTAATGTGTATATGCTTTTTTTTTTTCTCTGAAGATCAATAACTCTATGTAGTTTTCTACCTAAGACTTTTGTTTAAACACAGTGATGATTATGATTTTATATGGTCATATTTAAATTAAAATCACCTATTGTTTGGGGACTCTTGTGCCTTAGATATGAACAAACATTCTCATTGATTTTAATGAAATTACACAGAGTCTGGTGACACAGAAATCATTACAAATAAGGTGTGCAGAAACAAGGCAGAGTGCAATCATTTCATTTGTTTTATAAAATAAAACTAGTCTACCTAAAAGTAATAAACGTGTCTAAACCCCCAATATAACATCTTCTACACCTAATAAACTCTTTTTCTTTTTGACAGTGAGTACCGGTGTATTGATGTAATTTACTGAGACAGGAGCTTGGTTTTAACATTGTGCGTGCATTTCATACCCAGACTTTAGGTGCACTTTCATTTAAAAGAACCTTTGAAATATACTGCTTTTCACTATAGGCAACTACTATCAGGCAATGTCAGAGTATCATGTTCATGCTATCTGTTCTCCTTAAGAGATAAGACTATGCTCCCTGAGCTCAGGAGAAATGACTTACTCAGGAAATGTTGCTCTCTCCAGTTTAGGTTGCTGATTCATATAGAGTCCCAAGTATTACAGTGATTTCCACCACAGAGCTGGTCCTTAACACATGCTGAGGTTCATAAGTACTTTTCAGAGCATCCTTACCCATTCATAAATAAACACGTGAGATCAATATTAGGCAGTCATGTAAGGTATCTAAACTAGGAACCTAATCCACCTTGAAGTCCAATGGAAGGAGATAAAAAAAAAAAAAAAAAAAGAAAAATAAAGGACTACTTAAGTGGGCTGAATAACTATTCAAAAGTGCTGGTCTTTTCTCTCCTACTGTAGAGAACCTGGCTTATTAACTTAGACCCTCAGTTAAGTACCTGAATTTTGCAGTAAGAATCTGGGCCAGAGTTAGGTTCTTGACTTGTTGAGTAATATTTCTTTCTGCCAATAAATTTCTTCTGCCTTTTATTTTCACAGAGAGAAGAAGCTATGATGATAAATCAGTACCGTGCAGAAAAGCAATGTGAATCAAAATATAAAGATAAAAAGATACCTTTTTCTATTTTATTGATTGGTAAGGTTACTAAAAATCAAACATCATGTGTTGGATGAAAAAATGAGACTGCAATCAAATCACTTTAGTGTAGATACATTTACTTAAAATATTAATATCTCCATATTAGAAAGTTGTATATCTGATATTATAGTTTTCACCATAACATAGAGGCCTTAGGTGTTTGATCTTATGCAAAAAATTTTAATCTGAATCTGAAAAATTGCAAAATGTGCATAGTGTCCCTCACTCATACCTCATCAAGTATCTCACATGTAATTCATTAATTCTTAAGAATTAAATCACAGTTATTCATTAATTCTTAAGAAAGTGAGTTGAACTAGCACTTCCCAAATGAAGATGTATTTTTTCTGCTGCCATTAAATGGAAGTAAGCATGAAGGCACTTTCAACCAACATTAACTGTGGAGGTGTGTTACTCACGCACCTCAGTTAAAGGAGTTTATTTTATACAGCAAATGATTCATATACATATTTTATTCAAATAGAGGGGAAATATTCTCTAATTTTAAATATTTTCTAATTTAAGAGGTATGTATAGTTACTTTTAGCTGAACATCCTTTACAGTGAGTAAAGAGAAACAGAGAAGTGGAAACCAAATTCCTCTGACCTGTTTTAGACATTTCCTTTCACTAATGATAAAGATAAGGTAAGGTAATTAGCTCAGAAGTAGATAGCTACATTATACAGATCTATGGCTAATCAGATGAACCTCATACCTGTATGCCATCTGAAAAGCAGAGTCCGCTTATTTTCTCTTATAAATGAAATCTCTTTTGGGATATCATATCAAAAGGTATTTCCCAGGATAGAAAATACTTGGAGGAAGGGATTCTGAAAAACAACAGGAGAGCAAAGCAGAGAATTAGCACTTTGGCTTTAGCTTTCTCTGGATAAAAGCAAACTCATTGATTTACTCAGACCGAAGTCATAAAAGGTTGATGTGCAAAGGCAGGAAACACCGATAGAAAGATGAGTAAACAGCTTAAGAACTTTTTGTAACAAGGCATTTTAAAACCATATCTCTAATTTAAGTCCATTCTTGTCTTGCAAAAGAGGACCACAAATATTTTAACCCATGCTGAAGATGCAATAATTTAATATAAATTTTATTAAAGAAAGAGACATTTGTCTCATTTGTAAACATTTGTAGGTGTTGTAGGAAAGAGAGTGTTTTTCAAAAAGTGTAGGGAAAATATTCTTCACATAATTCAAACGGAATTTAAATTTTTATACTGCTTGTAATGATCCCTAATTGCCTGCAGTGATAATATCAGAGTTCCTAAATATTCATAATGTTAATACTTTTCCTGATTTTAAGAATTTAGTTATATGTCCCAGTTTTCCCAGATTACCCTATCAATCTTAACCTCCATAGTTGAACACTAGTTCAGTTTTCTATCTACCATTCCTGCAATTCCCTAAAATTTTATACTATTCAGCCGTGATGATTGGATTTTTAAGTACACTGCTTGCTGAAATGTATTACATTAAGTAGATAGTTTTTGAATTCATGATACATGATAGGAACTATACAGTTTGCAACCTTCAGGCCAGACAAGATCCCTGCAGGATTTGTCAAATCAAAGAAAACAAAAAATCTCATTTTCAAAACACATTCACCTTCTGAATTAGTACACTTGAAAATGGTTTCTTGCTTTTAGAAATATTAAAACTGCATATCATATCAAAACTGCAAACTAGATCATTATGTTCTTTTTGTGGTTATACAATATTTATTTTTATTATTTTACTTTAAAAAGTAGCTATTGCAACAGACAGGGAATGTTAGATGAGAGACAGAAGTTGTCTGAGGTTTTTCAGCTTCAGATTTTTATTATTATTATATAAACTCAAAGAAAAAAAATCTGAGCTATGCACCGATGTCTTGCTGCAGCCTAGACTTGAAATAAGCAGTGAGATTCAACAGCCAGAACAGCATTCAACAGCTTAGCAGCTAGTGACTTAACAGACCAAATGGGGATCTAAACAAACTATTGTCAATTACAGGAGTAGCCTTGGAGTCATTGTGAGCAATTCTCTAAGAACATCAAGACTGTGCACTGTGACAGACAAATAGTAATGCATGTTTAGTGGTTTTTAGGAAAATAATTAAGAATGAAATAGGAGGCTGCTTTATATACTAACTGCATAACATACATATCTAGAGTGTTCTTTACATCCTGGTCCTTCACATCAAAAAAATGATTTTAAGAGCTGGAAATGTTTCACAATAGTCCAACAAAATTGGTTCTTTCCATCTGAAGAGACAATAGATTAATTTTTATTCAAATACATTAGAATAATTTTTATTCAAATATCTTCTTTTGAAGAGAGGCTTCAAGAATATACACACAGGGTAAATATGGTGTGGCCTGTTTTCTTGGAAAAGAGATATGAGGAGAGGATTTAACAAATATCTATAAAAGGTCTGTCCAGATTCTGGACTCGTTCAGTATATATCATTAATGATCTGCATAACAGAATAGAGAGATTCTTATAATAGAATAAAAAAAGAGATTATTAAATCTGCATATAAAATGAACCTAAGTGTGTCCGAAAATATAGAAGACATTTAGGATTTGGCGTGAGCGTCATGAATTAGACAAAACAGTCTTGGAAAACTGTGTGGAACCCAGTAGGGACAAGTGTGAGGTATTACAAATAGGCAGGAATAATCAACTTCACAAAGAGAGGATGAGGAACAGCTGGCTAGACAGCAGTTTTCTGGAAAGAGATCCAAGAGATAGACTAGACTACAGACTGAATATGATCAAAAATATCATGCTGTTTTGAAGATGGCAAACATCCTACTGAGACGTATAAGTGGAATATAGCTTGCAAGAAATATGAACACATCTTTCAGCTTTACTTCACTCTGTAGGATCTCAGCAGGAGTACTGTGTCCATCTCTGGTCAACATACTGCATGAACCACATCAGTGAGAGAATGGGAAATATTAAAAGGAAAGATCCAAAAGGAGAGGTAGTAAAAAAAGAGCTAAAGATTCAAATTCTTTAAATTATGGACAACTGAAAGGGTGAAAGCAGGAGTATGCAGAAAACTTCAGAAAAGAATGCAATAAGCTATGTCCATTGCAAAAAAAAAAAAAAAAAAAAGAAAGAAAAAAAAAAGAGAGAGAGAATAAACAACCTTAATAGTAAAAGAAATTGAGTTTAGACATTAATGAAAACTCAGTCATGGTAAAAGACAGCTTGACTGGAAAGACTGTGGAGTCTTCACCACTGGAAGATTTTTTAAAAAAGGTGTGAACAACAATTGCTTGGCTCTTGTGCAACTATCTAGTTGATACTAGAAGATATTCTGACTGATCTCTTGAAGTCTCTTATCCTGTTTTTCTAGAATCATGAGTAAGTGAAAATAGTGGTGGTTGTGCCTGAAGTGAATATGGTATGACTGCCCACCAAAAAAAAGAAAAAGAAAAAAAAAACTCCTTTCTTTATCATGATTAAACATTAAAAGTATAGGCACAAGGTTAAAAGTGCTAATAGAGTCAAAAGGTGAGTTGGCATATTCAAAGCTAACAAATGTATGTCTACAAAGAAATCTAGATGCTAGATCTTTTCAGGTTTTCATGGAAGTCTGGACTTCATAGTTTTTCATAACCTGTAAGAGTTTACTAGAAGACAAACCACTAGCACCACTACGAGAAGGATGCACTGCTTCCTTGTACTCTTTCTGATGCTGGCCACAAATACAAGAGGGCGCAGCGCTATATAAACCCTTGGTCTGATCCAGAGTGAGGAAGTTACTACACAATACCTTCCCACAACATCTCTCCAGTGTGTACAAGAACTCTGGTGAGCATTTTGAAATAAGGAATAAATTAGTAGAAAAAACGATCTGTTCAGAAACCATTCAAAAACAAACAGTCAAAAACCGGTGTGTGGAGAGTGCATTTGCTGGATAATTTATTCACAATGAATTATTCAACCAACTCTACTGAAGGACCTGCTTTTTTGCACTGTTGTTTTATAAAAATATTCTTTTACAACAGCCATGGACATGAACGTTCTCTCTGAATAACGCTTTCCTTACTATCGCCTTCTTTTCTTTCTGGCCTCTAATGTCAATTCAGAAAGTACTTTGTTTTTGCACTGTGCTTTTGATTCAGAGGTGAATGACAACTTTAACCATATGGCTTGAATATGGTCAAATACTGTAGGAGGACAAGGGTAGGAGGAAAATCATATTTTTAAATTAGAAGGACAAAAATTGCCCCCAGCCATGTAATAGACTATGATATAAACAAAAAGTATGTTATGTGAAATAATAGTAGCATTCCAATTTCAGGACAAAAGCAAGATAAAGTTAAGGACATTTGAAAACAAAGCTTCAAGTAAAGTGACTCATGCACTGATAAGCTAGATAAAAGGCTGCATAAAAAAAATAGACTGCCTCTAATACAACATAACATTTGTCCAGCATTTATTCCTTCTACTTTAAATTATTTTCTCTTTCTTTTCTTTGTTTCACCCTCCCTTTCTCTTCTACCTTGAAGTCCTTTGTTCTTTCCCCTTTAATGATTAACAGTGATTTATTTATCTAGGTCATTCATTTACCTTGAATAGTTTGCTGTGGTACAACAAATACCAGTTGAAACCAAGGAACTCTTATTTGCTTACTTTGGAGGACTGGTTTTATAAAAAAAAAAAGAGCCTTAAAATATTTTTAATTACTTAAAAGGTTTTCCCTTTAAAATATGAAATAAATTTAATATGGATTGTAAAAGTCAATGAGTTGTTAAAACGTGTGCTGTCTTTCTATTCATTCGGTAGTGTGTTTTTCACATTTTTCTAAGAAAAATCTGAAAATTCAATTAGTTGAATTAATGCAGTGTGCAAAACAGCACACAGAAACGTTCCCCATCCTTGATAGTACATACCACTTTTGCCCTATTATGTGACAGAGGCAAATTAGGACACAGCTTATTTTACACATTGGTTTTCAAATGTGTGCAAGCAGAATGATGCTTCTCAGCAGAAACCAGACAGTGGGTAAGTTGTTTATGCTTTGCTAAACAGAGTTGAAGAGAAAGGATACTATATATATCTGAAGAAATACATATCTTCAGACATGGATCGCTACACTACACTTTATAGGAGATTACTCTAATTAGAATCTGTAGATATAGATAACAACATAACAGAAAGCCATCAACAACTAGAGAGTTGCTGTTGTGTTTCTTACAATGGCTCACGTCATTCCTCATAGATGTCTTATTACCTTATATTCCCCTTTTGTTTGCTGTCTCCAGCATCTCCAGTATGTTATCATTCACACGCACATATACAAACACACACAGTGAACCTGTAAAAGGAAATTCAATAAAGATGATCTTTCATGTGTTCGTATAGCATCTACCTAACTCAATGATCTGTAGGTACAAAAGCAATTGATACAATAAATGTTTCTGTTCCTTCATCCATATCCATCATATATATAAATGTTACTGCAGTGAGATGTAGACGAGATAGATAGACTTTCTGGTTCCAGGTCCTGGCTCCAGCTTTCATCACTTTCAGTCTGGCGTATGTATGTATTTAAGTTGACTTTCCACAGAATATAAAATTCTTAGGTATTCAAATAATATTTAACTACCTTTCTCTTGATCTTCCAGACCAGTTAATGAACTCAGCATTGTTAAAATAATTTATTTTTAAGTTCTGCATTATGGTTCAAATCTCTGTGTGCATTTTGTCCTTGAGTGTCTCTCCTTCAGGTAACTGCCTTGATCACTGAGCTGTAGGTTGGGTACATCTATCCAAAATGCAGACAGTTAGAAATCCCAGATATATTCCCTGTGCATGAATACAGCAAACTCCAATGCATGAGAAACAAGTTCAGTGCTTCTTGGTAACACTGAAACATCTTTTTATGTGTTAGCTGGTTCATCTGCACAAGAACAATAAGACCAACCCTTTGTATTTCTAACACCCCAGTAGACCAACATCTACCCAGACAGATATTGACTTTGTTTCTGGAACTCATGTCATATAATAAGAAACAACTCTATGTATCTTCTAGTAGATTATATCCGGGTATTTGATTTGTTTATTGAACTTTTCCTTGCAAAGAAAGGTTTTGGGGCAGAGAGATACCCAGTTTTTGGAAGCTGTGGGAGTTTTCCAAGTTTTTGTCAGCTTATTCCTGTGAAGTGTCCACAGTGTAAAGTTTTAAATATATATATATATATGCACAGAATATAGTTTAGGACTAGAATAAACTATATTATGTTTTCTGCAGTGTCACTAAAATGCTGATTCTGGAAAATAGTAAAAAATACTAAGTGTTGGATTCTCAAGTTTATTAATACCTCCTTCAAATGGCTTTTGTAAATCACTGGAACAGATCTGACATTAGAAGATTTTTTTCCCTGTATGATTGCTCCATTTTACACCATTTTACATTATTTCTTAGTTCCAAACCCATCACCTTTTACTGAAAAAGGTAATTCTGACACAGTGTTGACACAATGTTGTCTTTGTAGCCCTCTGTGCCTTTAGTGTATAGATTACAAGATTCATTTTGCTTTATTTTGTTTCCCTTGCAAATGCTCCTCTGCACTTCGTTGCACTAGTTCACAGGCAGCTTAAATGCCCACTGTCTTATATATATAGCGCTCTCAACCCAATACCTGAATAAGATGCAAGTCACTTAGGAATAAATAATGGTGACATGAAACCAGGCACTCAGTAAGCTGTCTGTCTTTGATACCACCTCCTATTCCACAGATGTTCTCTGCTTCCACTGCACTCTTTTCTACTGCAACTACTGCCTATATTCCTGGATATATATCCTCTATTCTTTCTCTTATACAAACAGTCGATTGAATTACCGTCCTTCTCTTCTGGTAAATAGAAGAACAATACTGCTTTTATTTCATGGTTACTTGTTAATATGGGCATGTCCTTGTCTCTCCCTTTTTGCCTAATGCATTACTTACTACTTGGCAGAGATTTTTTTCCCTCCAGAGTCTGTTTCTGTACTGATTCCTGCAGTGTGACCCTGGGCAGCTGACTTGCACTAGATGTCCTACTTTTCCAATGAAAATAAATTAAATAAATAAATAAACAAAGAAACACAAAGAAACAAAGAAACAAAATATATTACCATAGCTGAAGTTTACAACCACGAATAACCAAGGATTTAGAAAGTTGCTGCTTTTTGAAAAATATTTGGGTGACGGAACCCAGTTAAGTGTTTAAGTGACAGATTTGTATCAGAAAAAAATGGAGATAAGACCTTAACCTCCAAGATCTGGATTAATTTAAATCAAGGTCTTATCTCCATTCTGTGTCAGTGGTTAACAATGCTACAAAAGATGATGGGGATGTCAGCAACAGGCCTTCAGGTTTTTTATAATACAAAAGTGTTTACTTGGCCATGTCACTGGTCCTTTGATAGCCATACAGGATGCATCCTTGTCCGAAGCATCCCTGGCTAGATGTAAGTTTCAATATTTCTATATATGTAATAAATGTGGTTATCATTGATTCATAATTAATAGAGATTTCCCTGTTCTCTATGTTTTGCACTGATCCTAAAAGTACAGTGGAATGAAAATAGCAGGCTGCTGCCCTGGGTCTTCAACATACTATATAGATTTTTTTAAAAAAGAAAAAAAAAAGAAAAAGTAGAATTCAATTTCTCTATTTCTCTGGCTTTTGAAGAGTAGGTAATTGTTTGCTCAGCTGAGGAATGGGTTTCTTACAACAAGAGACTAGCACAGTACAGATACACAGATAATAATAATAAGTACAGATAATAATATCAGCGATGAAAAAAAAAAAAAAAGAGCAGTTATATGGGTCTAAAATCCACAGCGTGGTTCCTGTGAGGACAATCCCCATTACAGCAACAAACAATTTGTTGTGATTGTTGATATTTCTGTGAAACCATGTCTTAAACCACCAGTCTTTTTGTTGCCTCTTCTACCAAGGATGCTGAAATGAAAATGAAACACACAAGAAATAAGTTAAAATGACTAAGAAAATCAGCAGTCCATTGTGATTTTGAAAGGAGACTAAATGATGAATCATAGGACTGGTGAACATGTAATGTGCAAAGTAACATGATGCAGAAATAATCATTCATTGTGGCCAACTTCAACCCCAAAACATGCAATGGGAGTGACTGCTTCAGTAAAGGCCACAAGAGCCATCAGAAAACTGCCTTAGCAACATACAATAGTCTGAAAGAAGTAAATAGTCTCAGGAAGGAATAAAAAAAAAAAGAAAAAAAAAAAAGAAAAGAAAAGTAGAGGAAAATAAAGATTTGTGCTTTTATTCCCCACAAGACAAATGATTGATGATTCTTCAAGAAATTGAATATAGGCAGATGTCCTTTGTTTTCTCCAAAAAGCACAACATCCATGCTACACGGACTGTTCAAGAGAATTTCAAGATTCATCATTTTGACGAAATACTCTTAATTTTTAGTTTAGAAAACAAGAAGTGCCATTTGCATGTTTTTACAAGTTAAGGGATAAAATTTAAAATGGAGTCTGATTTAGAATCTCAGCAAATATATTAAAAAATGGTTAAAATAAAATTGAAATTCCACTGCTTCTAAGAAATGTAAAGTAGAGATTCTTGATAAATCCTGAATATTACTGAGGTAATGACATCAAATAAATATATATCCAAAGTTTGCTAATTTAAGGAAAAGGAGCCTTAAGGTGTTTGACAGTTGGACCAGGAAAATGCTAAACCAGCATTAAGTTGCCTAAACCCAAATCTCTTCAATGCGAAAAAGTACATGTGAAGTAGTTGTCACAGATATCCTTCTAACTAAATGAAAGAAATGTTGCACTTGGAGGGCAACATTCAGCTGGACAAATGCATTGGTCTGTCAGTGATTGCATCAGTCACTGAGTATAAAGTAAACCTAGTTTGCATGTATATGCTTATATTGCATATATCTGTAGAACAACATCGCCAAAGATATTCAGAGGCCTGAAAAATATTTATGCAATAGTTATTACCTCCATAGTAAAATAAAAAGTTAACAACCTTTCATGAAAGTCTAAATTAACTCCAGCTAGCTGGCAGTAACCATCTGACAGGAACATGCAAATAAATCTTACCTTGACTCAGCTTTCTCATGATGATTTTTTTCACCTGCAAATAACTTGTTCCCATGTCTGTGACCTGAAAAGGACAAAGCAAAAGAGTGTTGTGGAGACTGTAAAGAACCATGACAATGATGCCGTTTTTGCTAATGAAAGTGGCACTCTGGCTCCTGAGCAAAAGAAGGCTGCCAATGCACCTGTGGAAGGAAGTGGAGATCTCTTTCCAGACATGCTTATAAAGTTTTTAAGATGTAATCCAGCAGCAAATGCAAATCATCATCCAGGTTTACCTTTGACCTCATTGTGTAGATTTGTAGTTTGGTAACACACAATTTTACTGCTCTCTTTCATTTTAGAGGGAATAAAAGAAAGCAATGAAAGCAAATTTGGCAATTCATCTTTAAATATTGTGTATTCCCTCTAGTCAGCTATGTTTGTAGCCAGCCAAATAGAGGGGCAATAGAAGTAGAAGGGAAATTAACTTCCTATTCTCTATACTTTCAGCCCAACCTATTGGACGAGACAGCTTTTTGCTATTTCCTTTTCTTCCTCTGAAGCTTCTTGACTTCCCCTTCTTCTGTGTACTCAACCCTCAACAGACCTAGCTATTTTGATTATATTACAGTATGTCAGTCAGAACTGAGAATAAAAAAAAGGAAGCTACTGACAAACTGGCTTTTTTCTTTTTCCTCAAAAAAAAAAATATATAATATGTGTCATCAGCCATTTTGACGCCAAAATCCTTGTGCAATGAACACAACTGGCATGAACACTTGGATGCCTCCCAAATGCAGATGGAAATGTCATGGAAGTGATGAAGGTAATATTATCATGAATTGAATTATTCCAGAACCAATATCTGCCCTAGAAGAATAAAAGAATAAGTCTCTTAGCTAAAAATAAAAAATGACATAGGTAGATCGTGACCTTGACAAGTACTCAAAAGTCAGATGGAGAAAAGAGGTGTTAAAACAACAGCAGCAACAACAAGGCAGAAGCAAGACTAGAAATGATAAAAGCACTCAGTAAAATGTATGGAGACCTGCAAAGCAATGTGAAAGCCAGGTGTCATAACCATCAGAACACTTGTAAAGCACAGAAAGAGAAGTCAAAGATGATTGTACTAGCCTTGGCTCTGCTGGAGACTTCCTGTGTGATTTTGGATAATGCACTGCCCAAGCAGGACACCTCAGCTAGGAAGAACAGCATAAATGAAAAGCATTAACAGAAATAATCCTATTTTGGAAATTAACAATCTAGTGTTGTTATACCTAGAGTAAAGTATGGTTCTGCGTTATCCTCTGTCGTTGTTATTTGTTAGTTTTCTTCATGCCTATTAAATAAAACAATATTGGGACTTTGTCACTTTTATTTCAGTCATGGCAATTGACCGTAGCAAAGACAAGGTCCTTACAAAATTATAGTAAACATGAAAAATAATGATAAATACAGACTTACTTGTTTCTGGAGATCCTATTCACAGAAATACATGGTGGATGCTACAGAATGTATGTAGTATTTTACTATGAACCTTGGTTTGGATAGGAGAAATTAGAAAGTGAACAAATTTTAATATTTTTTTGCCTGAGCCTGAAGACATAGCAAGAGAATAAAATTTAACAAAACTGATTTTTTTTTCATTTTTTATTTAAACAAAATAGGAAATCATTATGAAAATTTGCAGGCTCTTTGGTGCAAAGTCTACTCTGCACCTGATTAAGAAAATTGTAGTAGATCATGGTACACAAATCAAAAATGTGCTTCTCTACATCTCATAGCTCAATGTGAAAATCAGATTCATATCATCAGTCCCTGCATCCAGTTATGTGAGATGCTCAAGATAACACTGCAAGCTTGGGTCTGACTCTCATCCTGCTTAATTTCTTGTTTACTCTAGTGAGAAAAAAAATATTACACCAGAGTAAAACCAGTGCAGGATTAAATAAGATGGGGAGAATATTCAAAGCAATTAGGGGCATAAGAAAAAGAAGAGGAGCTTTTATCTTCTATTAAGAGAGATAGGAAACAAAAACAAACAAAAACAAACAAATAAAAAAGGTGGGGGAGAAAGTGTTTGAGTGGTCTGAAAAACAAAAATGTGAGAGGGAAGCCTTTACCATTACCACATAGATACGTTTTCTTTTGGTTTTAGGGCATGTCAGGTAAAGAGTAAACAGAATTACAAACAGACTGATGCACGTATCATTCAGCAAACAGCTGTACACAGACCAGATGCCAGCTGCATGGACATTTGGGGTGAAACTCAGCTTCAAAACAGCTGTATTAAGAATCTCTCTCTTGCCTGTACTGAAGCTGGAATTTTGGTTCATTGGTAGACACTAATGTGCAGAGGCCAGGTGTAGATGTAACCTAATAGAATATTTAGATTATAGATGTAACCTAAGTAGATCATTTAATCTATTAAATAATTATTAAATAATCTGCTTAGGTGTTTAGAACATCTACCATTGATGTTCTTGTCTAGCTACTGAAAGTGCTGTCAATGCAGTTTTGTAATTGCATTAAGAACAGACAGCTCCAAGTTTAAATCATGATGCTTATGCTGGAACTGCTCAAAACATAAAAACAATCAGAACTAGAATTAGTTTCTGTTTTATCTTGGGCAGGACAAAAAAAAAAAAAAAAAAAAAAAGAGAGTTCTCAGCTGCTTTGTCTCCTTTCTGAGTTTGAGTGGTAAACCAACCTAGACAACACTGAGATTCAATTTTATTTATAGCAGTTTTCATCAGTTACCTGTGTGACACTTTAACAGCCTTGAGTAACTAGTGATCCTTGTGCACTAAGATTTTGGCTTTGGAAAAACATCCTTAAAATTTGGCCTTGCCGTGTGTACATCTGACTGGGGGACAACTTGTTGCTGATGGTATACAAATGGACCTGGATGAAAAAGTAGGTCAGCATTAGCTGAAGGTAGATCTTGTTCTGCAGGCTACTTCCTCTCCATATCTCAGAGTTAGTGTCTTCCTGCCTTTGTCTTAGAGCCATAGCCTGTTATTAATTAATTTATTTATTTATGGATTATAAAGAAATATTTTAAAGTTTGATTTTCAAAGTTTCTCTCAAATTATCCAGGTGCCATTCCCATGTAGACATACACATGACATAGGTAGACATGACATCTATGGTCTAGATGCTACAGTCTCCTAGTTCACTGGTTTGGACCTCCTGGTCCTTCCAGTAGCCAAATTGCAGGCTCTGTGGTCTCTCCAGTATCCCTCCCAGACCCCATGGCTACCTTGATACGTGACTCCCGAGAGTCTTTCTCCTCTTGCTGGCTAGTCCATCTTGATGTTTGTTAGTGATTACACACTGATTCATGCACTCGTACATTGCACATGCAGTCTCTCCCAGTGTTGTTATCCTAGACACTCAGCAACTCTCACCTATGGTCTGACCCCAGGGTCTGACCCGCTCAGACTTCCATGCACATACACAATGCAGCATAGAGCCCCCCACCCGGAGAAAGAGTCACAAAAGGAGTTTGACATGAAGACAGGACAGCCTATGCTGGTCAGGGCCAAATTTTTGTTTATGCTTCTACATCCTCTTTCTCTGCACGCCCAGATAAGCCCATAAGCAGTAACGGATTTGCAACAGCAGCTGCTTTTAGTTCTGGGGTTGAAATCCTGACTTCACTGAATTCAACAGGATTTTGGCCACTGACTTGAATGGAGACCGACTTTTGAATGAATCACTTCAGAGTATCTGCTGGTCTAGATCTCACCTTCTCTCAGCAAGCAGATGTATAGAATCACAGAAGAGACCAAGTCCCATAGAAAATTTGTCTTTCTGAGTTTTATTAAATCAGAAGGAGAAAAAGTTGCTCTTCCAACTACATAATGAAGTTTAAAAAATACTTACTGCTACCGTTATATTTTTTGGCAATCTCCATCATCACTTCCATTTTCTCCATTCTCTAGAAGGCTTATATCTTCCATTATTTGTAAATTTCAGAGTAAGAAAAATGTTATTCTAAAGTTTTGCATTTTTCTGTGTACTTCCTACTGTTCATGGCTCCGCAGTACCCTAAACAATTAGGAAAAGCTAGCATGAGAAAGTACCAGATAAGTTTTTATCTGCTGAAATTAACAAAATTATTAATTGATTTTATTGTAAATGAAGGGATGAGAGTCAGTATGACAGGCAATTTCTCAGCCCTTTATTGATATTTAGACTATGTCCCTTCACATTGAAAAGCTATGAGAGAGAAATATGCAGTACATTTTTATTACTAAGTCTGTTTCATCCTGCAGGAGAAGTATCAGGAGACTAGGTCTACTATATGAGTCTATCCAAATATTTTAATAGGACCCTGCTCAGCACTTTCTTAAAATGAAGAGAGAGGGATTTTGGCTAAGTCCAAACTGCGATCAGGAAGTTCCTCCGTGAACATAAGTGTGAGTGCTGATAGAGGCCGACGACTGACTGAGACTGGAGGTTCACAGTGCTGCAGAGATTTCTGGCTCTTCTCCAGTTTCAAGGATAGCCTGCCAACTTGGCAGGCTGCAGAATTCACTGTGGCAATTTTTCAAATGGCAGAAATGGTCCAAGGAGGAGCTGTAACTCTATATAAACTGCCCAGAACTGATGACAAGGGGCCTCTGCTTCAAAGAGGCTAGCCAAGAATGGAATGAATTGCTGTGTCTGACTGAAGATGGACAGTGTATTTATGGGATACCTGTGTGCATTCACTCCAGAGCTACAGCCAAATTACTAACGGAACTGAGGCTTTCAGATTGACTTGCTGCAAAATGTAATGTATGGTATTTTCTGGATGTCAAGCTCTGGGAGCTCGTTTGAATTCTCATAAATAAAAACCATTGAAATGACATACCTATATTCCCAAATGTAGGGGTTCCTCATCCAGAGATGAGGAACTATGATGTGTTATGAAGCATCTAAAAACTATTAATACATTTTGTTTTGAAACTCTAGAGAATATTCTTTTGTGTCTCTCTCAATAAGAAAAAAAAATAGAGTCTGTCAGAGGCTTTTGCCCATTTGCACTCCTTCCCAAATAGTGACACATATTTGGTGCATCCAGACTAATATTCAAACTAAAACAAGCAAGATAAACTTGACTAAAATTTGCCCTGTTGAATTCAGCAAGAACTACACAATTTTGTCTTATACCCTACTGGAAACACTCCAGACAGATTCTGCCTGTGAGCTAAAAAATCTTACTTTTGCCATTTCTTCAAGTATCATGAGGAAAAAAAAAAAAAAAAAGTCTGTTTCTGTTTAATGAAACAGAAAATAATGCAATTAATGCCTCACTGACTGTAGAGAGAAATAAAGTCAAAACTCAACATTAACTTACTCCACCAGGCAAGTTGCCTTGGTCCCACTGTCATGGAACAAGTAGAGAGACAGGGGAGTGAGTGACACAACACACTTCACTCATATGAAAGAAGCAGTAATAGGTTTTATTGATATGGGCAATGGTTTCACGAGATTCTAGGGCAAGGTCACTTATTACTGCATGGAAGTTCAAGATAATACATGGAATCACCCAGGACAGCCTCCCGTTGAGTCAAGAGGTTCAGATTGCACCCCCTTGCTTTCCAGACTCCTTCTGAGAGGAGTCTGGGTGTGGCTGGATCCAATCCTAGTCCCAAACTTGGTCAATGGTTTATGGCTAAGGGGTTTTGCACACAGGTACAAGGTAAAGTCTACAGGTTCAGAAAGGGAACACGCTATGGTCATTCACCAGGAGTCTGGTGTGGTCGAGGAGTCTCCTTGAGAGGCCTCCCTGCTCCAGGGGGGATCCTGGCGTGCAGCCCCTGCGATGCAAGGAGAGCTCAATGGGCTCTCGGGCTGTGCCCAYGTTTATGGGATAAGATGATTGACTTACAGCCATTCTTTCAGTTCAGAAATGCCTGTTGGCTGGTGTGCGCCGTTAGCCTTATCTCCCCATCACCATGCAGCCAGCAGGACTGTTGGAGATGTCAAAGTGAGGGATGTTAGAGATGTCCAAGTGGGGGAAGAAATCAGGGAGGCAACTACCAGGACCAGATAATGTGGCAGTTAATACCTGAATAGGGCTACGTGTGAGAGGTCAGGTTGAGCTGGGAAGGAGCACATCGCCACACCCACCCACCCAGTCAGCAAACCTGCTATAAGAATGATACTTTCTGACATGCATTATGGATGGAGTTTGTTTTTTGTCTTCTAGATTTGTAAATTTCTAAATTTATATTCTGCTTTCTTAGCACATTCCTGTGCTTCTTAAACTTGTGTGTTTTTACAAATTTATTTCTATTATTTGCAATTCTGGACCACTGAGAGTTTAGCATATATAACTCATTCAATAGAGAATTGCTCACAAAACTCCTTTAAATGCTACATCATTTATACTAGAGAAGAAAATAAAATGTTGTTTTCACTTACAGCATTGTAACCATCTTTTCTCAAGCAGCACTAAAGAGATTGATGCAGTATAAATTAATGTACATTCAAGCTGTTAAACTTAACATGTCCTACTCCAGTCAAATTCCTTCTTACTTAATATTTTTCATACTATAGTACACTCAGTTCCTCATAGGAACTCAAGGTCACATTTGTTTAAGTTTATTTGTTTCTTTCCTGAGAGCAAGATTATTCTGTAATATCCTTCCTGTTTATCTACAAGTTCACTGTTAGAAAAAGTGGCTATTTTCTCTTTGACATAAAAGTAGCGAAAAAATATAAACTCCTGCTGCAAGTGAGTGGGTGATATTCCAGCAACTTCAGCTGGAGAGAATTTGAGATGTAAAAACAACCTGCAGAAGCCATGGTGAAAAGCAAAAATAATAACATCCAGAGGGAGAGAGAATGAAGAAAAACACATCCAAAGCTTTTTGAAGAGATTTAGCACACTCTCCAGTCCTATACACACAATATAATTTTCCCATAGGACCATATTCCATAGCTTAATCCACTATTCTGAAAAGAGAAGTCCCAACTAACCAATTTGGTGCCAGATTGAAGGCAAACACAATTTTACTGCAATATGTGTATTTATAATACACATAGCAGCTTTTGTAAGGACTAAGAGAAATACAAGTGTTACCTGAACACAGAGTACTTTGCTACAACAGAGCAATAGAACGGGCAAATGAGGAGGAACGTTCTCAAATGAAACAGGACGCATAAAGTGGAGGCAGGATGTCCTATTTCTACTGAATGCTGCAGCCGCTGAGAAAAGAGTCTGTAAGTGTGTGGTGAGTAGGTCAGGAAGCAACATCAGATGAAAAGAGCAAGGAAGAGAGAGGCTAAACATGTCCTGGCATCAAAAATGTCTCATTAAGCTTCAGCATATCACATTAGATATAATTACTACAAATAACATTCCAGGGCAGAACTTCTCTTCTGATGGCTTTCTGTTCTACTTGGCTCAGCACAGCAAAATTAGAAGAATTTATACCCTTTTAAGACAGGAATGATTTTTCCTCTGTAGAAGCAGCATGTGAGGCATCCATTATTTAGGCTAATCATTTATTTTGCCCCATTACCTTGGAAGATGCCCAAGGTAAGGTATCTTATACCGAACCTAACATAAACAAGCCTTTACTGCTTTCCAACTCTGTCAGGAAATAGTCTGTTAAAAGAGACTGAAGCAAATAATTTTTTTTAACAGGAGGTCAGGTTCACACATGAAATGTGCTTGCAGTGCTCTGTTGTATGAAACACTGGGTCATTCATTCCCAAAGGGAAGACTTTGCCATGACTTATCCCACCCTCAAATCTTCCTTTAAAACCTGACTTCACTGCAAGCAAAAATGTAAGGAGCTTCTGGCCTCTTTTGAATGAACATCTGTGATGTCCACTATTTGGAAGCTGGATACAATGAAAGCAATCGTGCTGTTTTTCATCTGAGTGCAGGTTTCCCGGACATTCTTTATGTACTCCTTTAAAAAGCAATCCTAAAAATATGACTTTGGTGACAGCGGAATATACACAACAGACAAATGGGACCCTTCACTAGAACTCTGATAAATTTGTGAGATTTTTTTGGTGACATAATTACAGCTTGGGCAGCCCCTGCTATTACGCATCACTGTTTGTGATAAACAACACTTTGCCCTGGGTGTTTTAACAAAGTCTTTGAGAAAACTGCAGGTGTGTAAATCACCTGCTAACTAGTGCTGCAGCAAATTGTTCTCCAGAGTTATGAACTCGGGCAAACCAGAGCATCAAAGCTCATGAGACATACCCTTTCTATGTCCACCTTTCTATGTCCACTGTGGGACAGACTGAAGAAGAGCCACATGTGGTGCAGATAAATATGGTGAGAAGCTGTTTTATCAATAATTTACTGACTTAATTAAACCTTTCCAGGTTTCAATGAAATATTCAATGAAAGTGCATTCACACAAAAAGTTCATTCTAAATGTGATTTTAAAGAGAAATGTGTAAATGAACTGATGCACAGGCTGGCATAAAAAAAAGGAAAAGAAAAAAGTGAAAAAGTGTGCAATGTTTACAGTTTCTTGATAATTCTGTATTTTTGAAGAAGCAAAGCACTACCAGACAGAGCTTTTTGGAGTTGTGTGGGTTTTGCTTATTTGTTTGTTTGTTTTCTTGAAGACATTCACATTTATAGTGTTAGGGAAGGGGGAGCTGTTCAGGCTTACTGGCTGTCTGTGTAAAAATAGAACTATCATGCTATCTTAAAGTCAACTATTAAACCATTCTAAAGAACTCAAAGGAATCTACCATATTGATGGCTGCACTGGCAGGTTTACCTTATATCCATTACATAATTAATATTAAATAAGCTGTATATAGAGGATCTCTAATTGAGATATCTGCCTATTTCCTGTCAATACAGATTTCCCTAGCCTTATTTACACTGGACTAGAATGTGTCTTTCATCTAGTTTCCCTGTGTTTAGTGCAGAGCCCTTCCATAAGCAACAATGGAAAGATTTTACCTCAAAAACCTTTGTTGTTGCTTTTAAAACTCTGTTTATAGTTGCATCTCCTCTCTCCAGTGGTCCTTCATCTGCAATGGCATCTACCTCCCCAGATCATAAGAGACATATGCAGAAGAGGCTTTCCCTGAGCTCTTTCCACTCTTTCATAGCTAATAAACAACCACTCACTGCCTAGCTATTTGTGTTAGATGTGTGATATAACTGTGGCATAAAGCCTTTCATTTGTGTTCTTTCTAATGCTATTTGTAGACTGTGGCTTGTAGCTACCGCCTCTGATCTACTGTCTTTTAAAAATGCATAAAAAAGAGGAGCAATTATTGGCACTGTTCAAACAGCTTTCCCTGTCCTGCTTTCACGAATGCAGCCTTTGTAAAAAGCCCATGGAGTTGTGCCCATTCACAGCAGGGTTGAATTTGGCCTGAAATACTGCTCTAGTAAATAGCACAGGCATCCTCTCATGAATCATGAAAGGTAGTGGTACGGCTAGTCTCTGCATCTGAGCCCAGTCAAGCTTACACTCCCTGTCCCTCACCTCTCCTTTCTCATATCGATACTTTTTTGGATAAAAAAATGTTGCCATTCAGAAGGATGAAGTCAGAGTTCCCATGATGTGTAAACAGATTCTGCCAAAGTGGATGCATGCAATATAGGATTACTCACAGATGATTATTATTAGCCTAATAAAGTTGTCACCATGCTGATGGCTCACTCTGAGGAGCTTGTCAAATCTGGAAGGGCTTCAGTATAAGCCAGTCAAATCCAGATAAGGAAAAGTAACCAAAAGAAGGTGAACTAAATGAGAGGAAGAGGAATTTGAATGCCATAGAAGGGGCAAAAAGCAAACAAAAAGAGTGACTGCTGTTAACTAAAAAAGAGAAAGAAGATAATAGGTTATATAGAAGTGAGTAAATATTAGAAAATTACTGCAGCAATTTTCTTTATTTTTTGGCAGAGGGCAAAAAAAGCTATTTGCTTTTAGACATGAATTTCAAAGTCTAAAACCATCTTGAAGAAAGTCACACCTTGATTTATCTTCCTAGGAGGGTTGGAAATGGGAAGATGCTTTCTGAACTCCTTGCATGTTGATTTTTCCCAAGCTAAAATGCTCATGGCAAGGCTCCCTCCAGCATCTCTATGGAAGATTTTTTTCAGTAGTTTCTATATATTTACCTGTGACCACTTACTCCTATGTAGCTCTTTTGAGGGCGAGCTGCACAAGAAGTCAAAATCTTAAGATCTTTTTAACACTTTCCAGCAATTTTCAGGGAAATAGAACTAGCACTTCCAATATCTCTCTCCCCCTCAGAGAACTGCCTTGTGTCATATCTGTGACTTGACAGATGGATTTTTTTGATATTAAAATTGTCAATGTTGAGAATCAAAGTTTAGGGGGAAAAGTAACATTAGAGCTAATGCACCTACTGCTGATTACTTCACATCAAAATCATTATAGTAAAAGACAGCAAGTAAAATAGGTAAACTACAACCACTCTGCCAATGACTGCAGTCATAGCCCCACTCACTGCTCTTCAAAGAGATAATATTCTAACTTCAGAGGCATCAAGTTGTGTAGAAGAAGTGTTGAATGGGGGGGATTATGTTGCAGAAGATGCTTGCTTTAGCATTTTGTACTCCTCCTTTTAAAAAAACAGCATTTCTGAACCTGAAATCGCTATATCCTTGACCAATATGCACATATTTCTAGGTACCCAGGGAGAGAAAGGTCTGCTGTATAGCACAGACTCTATGACCTTCTAATGCCTCACCCTGCCCATATTTTTTTCATGACTGCCCCACCTTCCATTTCTCCACTCAGTTTTCCTGACTGACATGCAGCTTTCAATGCTGCAGATTCAAAGCCACATTCAACACCCACAGAGCTGTCTCACTCTTCAGCCAAATCCTTGATAAAATAATACGTGATCACACATCAAAACCACAGTTTCCCATGGACTGGATTGCTTCCTGAGGAAACAAACAAACAAACAAACAAACAGCACAAAATCCTCCTCCATCATAACCTACTCTGTCTGTGACTGTGCACATTTCTCAGCGTTTACCAAAGGTGAGCCCAACTTTTCTTCTTCACTTCTACTTTAACTCAGGCCAATCTACAGCCACTTTCAAAGAAGACTGACCTCCTGGTCTACACTGGATTGTGCAAAGCTATCTGGGGAGTGGAGTCTGAAACATCTTCCGAGGACAAGGTATGGGCATTGGGATTTGCCATGGCTTCACAGTCAAATTGTATTTTCCCCGTCCTTTCACCATCCACAGTGAATATCTGAGCCTTTGGTGACTTAGCCTTCTCAGAGTGTCCAAACAACACAGTGGATAGGATATCTTTGCATACGACACACAAGTGAGGTTTTCTTGTTATATCTCTGATAAAGGTCTTTGTATCTCAGTTTATGTCTGCCTTGTCACCTAATCTCAATGGTACAAGTAGCCCAGCTTAAATGTTATACCAAGCTGTGCTTCATCTACACCTCACAGAGAAGGGCTGCCTGGCATCCTCTAGCAGCTTTCCACATACTTCTTTTTGCATTAGGATGCCCATTTGACAGCAGATATTTTGTGCTCACCCTGGCTAAATGTGTCTAAATAGAAAAACAATCCATTTTTCTAGCTAAATGCATAGTTCAAGACAAAATGTTGCATACCAGAAGTTACCTGTAGATTGCTTGATTCTATCATATGATCCCATGATGCCCTTTCTGGTCACCAATAACATGATTGCTACCTTATTTGAGAGAATCCACACAAGAAGTTTGTAAATGAAGAAATTAAAGAGCACCTAAGAGCATGGAAGATCAAGACAAAATGTCGGGGAGCTCTAGGCATCCCTTTTATAGTGAGGGATGAAGATATAGAATCTGAGAAAAGTAACTCAGAAGATTCATACCAATATATCTCATCCCAGCCTGAGCAATTTTACAGTATCGAAACAGACTGCGATACATACTAACTCCAGCCTAGTGTGGCCCAGGTGAGCAACTTAACAGAGAAATACAAAACAGCCTTGCTGTTTTGCTTCACTATGTAAGACTAAGCACTTGAGCACATTTCCTTGTGTTTTTACTGCCTATAATAGGTGCAAGTGACTGTGGTTGCTACTCACTATAGAAGGAATTTTCACTTGTAATCACATTCTCACAATCTATTTACATCAGTGTTTTATAGAGAGTTGCCTGTAATTTATTTTCGTCTATTGAATTTTCAGAATGTATTATCCAAGACTGAGCAGAAAACGTTTCCAAAGTCTTGTAAATATTTTTATGAAAAACTTCTAAGCCATCAATTCATATGCTTATGATTAGGAGAAGGGAATTTTGGTTTACTTGGGTCTCTGGCTGTGTGGTTTTTTGGTTTTTTTTCTTTTTTTTTTTCATAGAGAACGAAGTAGAAATGTTTTAACACAGATCATTCTTTTTTTAAATGCATGACTTCAAAAGGACCATTGGTGCTAGACTCCAAAGGTACTCTATAATGCTATTATAAGTACATTTTTATCAGGCAAATAAATCAAAAAACAAACTCCAGAGCATTCTTGAATAACGAGTAATATAGAAACTTTGGCAATATAGAAAGCAAGTTTTTCTTTTTTTTTTTTTGCTTTGCTTGCAATCAAAATAATATTATTTCAAAAATAACTAAGAAAGAGGAATGACTGACAATTCACCTAAGATTTTAAATATTCAACTTAATAGGAAAGCAAATAAATAATATGAGGAAATTTCTTTTTTTCTGCTGCCACACACACACACAAATATAACCCATCTGATGTCCAGGAAGAGAAATTTGCAATTTCTTTAAATCATCGTGGTAGTGATACTGGGAATTAATTGGTTCCTCTCTGAGCTAGACTATTTTCCATTTTTATTCTTAGCTGTTGTTTTATTTGCTTGCTTCATGTTAAAATAGAATTCCTGTTTCGGGGGGAGGAAGCTGACTGTTTCACAGTGATAGTTCATACAAACTGAGATTAAAAACATGAACACCCAAAACCCAGTAACACCCAGCTGGTGGTTGAGGGTTAAATTTCATCAGGCTTAAAGATGTTTATAGACAAATATTCAGGCATATAGCACAATGAGAAACACAGAAAAAAACACATGTGTGCATTCTTCTTGTTTCCTTGAAGTTGTTTTTTCCTGTCTTTATTCATTTAACTAAGACAAGACAACTGCATTTATTTTTTAACTTCAAAGTTCTTATAAGCTAGCTAGGTATGAGATTCTGCAAAGTTTATCTAGCTCTGCGTCTCCCAGAGCTATGTTAAGCAGCCTTTACCAGTGCCTGCATATACACTGCTCATTTTCAAAACTACTACATTTTCAAAACAGTTTCAAAACTACTACTGTTTTTAAATAAGAAAGATAAACAGAAAAGCAAAAAGAAAAGAAGAAAAAAACCTGTTAAGATTCTTAGTAAGAAATTTGAAACAGGAGGGAATGGTATGCAGAGAAAAATGCAAGTTCACACACCAAAGTTAGAGGATTTGGGATTAATTGAAATCCTCAAGTGGTGCATGGTAAGTGACTGCCTATTTAGAGCCAATAGATAGGTTTCCGTGAGGTTAAGGAAGCGAAAAATCCCATACGAAGCTAGTGAGATGTTAAATTCTAATTAGAAGTGTTAATTAAAAAAAAACATTTCCAATTTCATCAGTGAGAGTGCTTTTGTTGTTCTGATTCTCTTTGCTACAGTGAATCCTAAGTATCCTAGCTCATTTTGTCCCAATATTATTTACCACTTCTATAGGGTATAAAAAAATTGACTACGACTGTAAGGAGCATGGATTATTACTGTGTCACCTGCTCCTGCCTCTGCGATAAGAGGACAATCAGCCTTTCTACTGTATGTGACTGTTTCTTGGAGCTGAAAGTTGAAGTCATAAAATTTACACTGAACTGAAACTTGGGCATAAATATAATAGCCTGTAAGCAAACTCTAATGCGAACATTGTATTGAATGTTTTTTAATATATTAGTAAAAAAGTAGGGTTTTTTCCTATAGTCTCAAGTGCTGCTTTGTTCAATTAAAAGCACATATAGCTGCTTTACTGCAACTATAAAGTACTGTTATTATTTAATTTGACATTCTGTAGGTGCTTAGCCATTGTGGGCAATAAATATCTAGCACAAAGAGAACCAGATTGCTAGAAACAGTTCTATCACTGAGTGCTCTCTACACCCACACCTCCATAAATAAGGCCTCTCTTCCCTAGCACTGTGTATAGAAAAATTGCCTGATGCCCATGGAGAGTCGACACCGTGCTACTGTGGGAAGGTGAGACTGTAAAAGCCAAGCCCAGGGTCCTGCAATGCAGTGATTATCTCTTCAGTACCAGCTCCGAAAAGCAAGGTGCAAGGAGCTGGAGCAAGGTAGAGCTGGGGCAAGGTGACACAAGGACAAAACCAAGCATGTAGTCTCTACATACAGAAATGGCTCATTCATTCCTCTCCCAGAGGAACATTTGGTACTACTGCAAGCCACAGTACAAGATATGAATGCATGGAAGTTTAGCCGGGCCACAGACCCTAGGAGGCTTCAGCAGAGCGAGCATGCAACTGGGCAGGCAGCAAACTACAACCTTCAAATTAGTGGCTAAGTAGTTGTTGGATAACAACCCTGGAGAAGGGAGTAGCTAGCTCTTTGTCACTCATTAGTGAGGGATATTAGGGATACAATCATCATCTTCACTTGTAGATCCATACTAATATTTCTGTAGCACATCCCAATGTTGCATATCAAACTTCTAATACCATTCAAAATAAGACAGTTGTGTAAAACATTGAATTTGCTTAAAAGGTACATAAATATTGATTCCAAGCTATTTGTATCCATTTTGCAGAAAATATGTTTTAAACAATGGAAATTATTTATTAAATTAAATTATACAAGTTTATTCAAAACCCGTTATAAGAAGGCGATGTATTTTAAACATTAGGTTTTGAGATAAAAAGTTCATCTCCACACACACAGAGCCAACAGCAAGTGGGGGAACCTGACTATGCCCTGAGGCATCAGCCCATCAGGGGCTCATCTCCTAAGTGCATGAGAGCCTAGGGGCATAAAGGCAAGTGGGGAGCCCAAATTACTTGCGCAGAGGAACTGACATCCTCTCTGGGCCCTGTGAGGACTACCCAGAAGAGTGTCAGCCCCACAGTCTGGGTGGGAAGCCCTTCACAGTGAGTCCATGGGAGCAGCAATCCCCATAACTGCTCAGACTGAGAGGGTCACTATCTGGTCCCGTACGACACATTGTGGGGTAAAGGGGAAGAATATTTAAAGAGTTAGCCTCCCTTCAACAACAATTCAGCAAATTTTTCTATAAGTAAGATAATTTCTAGTTAATATATTGATACACACATTCCTGAACTGTAAGTGTTTCAGAAAAGGGCTCTGAAAAACTACAAAAACAAAGACAATGGGGTGAATCTAAAAATTATAAGGTATTTTGGAAAAGATCTCTAACAGCTTGTGTCAAACAAACCAACCAAATAAAAACAAATCCTCAAAATATAGAAGGGAAGAAAGAAATATAGGAGACAATAATAGCTGTGTGGTAAGAATCCTTACCATCCAGTATAATAAGATTTGATAAGGATTCTGCCCCTCTACTCAGCCCTGGTGAGGCCGCACCTCGAGTCCTGTGTGCAGTTCTGGGCTCCCCAGTGCAGGAGGGACGTGGAGCTGCTAGAGAGAGTCCAGCGCAGGGCCACAAAGATGATTAGGGGCCTGGAACATCTGCCCTATGAGGAAAGGCTGAGAGAGCTGGGCCTGTTCAGCCTGGAGAAGAGAAGACTGAGAGGGGACCTGATTAATGCAAATACCTCAAGACAGGGAGTGAGGAGGAGGGGGCTGGCCTCTTCTCAGTGGTGGCCAGTGATAGAACTAGAGAAAACGGCCACAAATTGAGGCACCAAAAGTTCCACAGGAAATTGAGAAAGAATTTCTTAACAGTGAGGGTGACAAAGCCCTGGAACAGGCTGCCCACAGAGGTGGTGGAGTCTCCTTCTCTGGAGATCTTCAAAACCCTCCTGGACACCACCCTGTGCCACGTGCTCTAGGGGACCCTGCATGTGCAGGGGGGTTGGACTAGATGACCTCTAGAGGTCCCTTCCAACCTTAAGCATTCTGTGATTCTATGATTCTATGATAAAGTTGTAGAAAGCCAATAGTTTAAAATTTTGAAAGCTCCTAGAAGTTTCCTGCTGTGTAGAAGGAAAAAATCCTTTCTGTCATGGGCATTCACATCTCTGACTATGAAAGGAACATGCAAATGCTATTCATCTACATCAGTGCAAAATACTCTAGAATAGTTACAAGGAAAGAACCAAGTTTGTTTGCAAACTTGGGAGTAACAACATCCACAGCCATGATTACTGCAGAAGGATAGTGGTACCTGTGAAAGACATGCCTTAAATCACTATGGCCTTGCATTAAGGAATATCCATTTATGTCTAAACATAAAGGAAAAACAAAGCAAGAATTATTGAGTTGACTTAGGCAAAGTGCAAGGCTTTGAACGTCTTTTCTATTGCATAGCTTAGCCATTAAACCATTATGAACACCTGAACATGAGTCTTTCTCACTAGAATATATATCCTGGCTACGGAAAATGATTTCCCAATGGAAATTTAATAAACCTGAATTTTCTTTCAAAAGGCTTCACTTCAAGGATTCAAGAACAGACAATGAAGAAAATATCTTTTGATAGAAAGTCTTGCTCATCTCTGTCCAATTTAATCTTGTGCCCTTGGGATTGCTCGTTTTAGGAGTTTGCAGTGTGGTAGTCTTATATACCAAGAAAGGACCACAGAACCTACAGAAAGGTAAAGCAGCAGGTAACTGGCTTGATATTTATGACTTAACACATGTTAATGTATTTAATCTAATGCTTTATCATGTATAATTCAGTAAGTTAAAGACAGCTTCTGCTGGTAGATCAAAACTATTACAAATATATATACAATTCTCCTGAGAAAATGTGAAATCAAAATCTGTATTCCACTTCAACCAAAAATGAAGGATCATTAGAGAAGAACTTTTCAAATGCATAAAGAGTATTTAGGATTTTATGTGTTAGAGCACAAAAAGTACGTCAGTTGCCCAACCATCTTTTTTTCCCAAACACTTCTGGATCATTGCAATGTTTATAACTATATTTTTCTGAAATTTTACTGCTCTGCATTACCTCCCTATCAGCACATAATTAGAAATAGTTATTCTCTGTATAGCAAGCAGTTTCTTTTCTTGGCACAATTATTGGACTGTATCTCGGAGATTTTTCTCTGAAGTTTTGAAATGGAAGGATACCCCCATTAGCCCTTGCCCCTAGCTCCCTTACCTCTCCAGGCAAGTTTGATGAGTCACACTTTTTTCTTTTAAAGCTTTAGGATGTTATGCCAAATTCAAGCAGTGTAGCCAGCTCCAGAGATTTTATCACGAGTCTCATGATATTTAAAGTCTTAACTCCAGTACTCATTTGGTAACATTGGAATCTCAGCTTTCATTAAAAATAAATAAAATAAATAAATACATGATACCAAAGCTTTCAGACCTGATGACTGTGACAAGGGGGGAAAACAAGGGGGGAAAAAAAGAAAAAAAAAGAATAAAACAAAAAAATCTACAGAACATAAAGGGCTAAAGGAAATCCAGATGGCAAATAAAATAGAATCCAAGCTAAGAGAAAAATCTTGCATTCTGTAATATTATACATAAAAAAGAACACTACTTAACAGAAAAATCTTGCTGTTTTTAATGCCCTTTATATGAGGTGAGAGGCTTCCCCTGTTTTTTTGTCGCAGCTGAGCTGGCAATACTGGATTCATCTCTTATTGCAGTGAAAGACTATCAGCATCATGCAAAAGTGAAAGTGTTTGACTCAACAAGTCATTGATGAATTCATATTCATATTATCTACATATTGTCTGACTTGCAAGGATTGGCAATTGTGAAGTTTAGGAGTAGACCTAAAGGCTCTACATTACTTTGCTCTTCCTTGGTTATTCCTTAGTTATTTAGGCTGGAAGATGACTTTGAAAACAGTAAAGATTCCTTGCATGGTGGCAGATCTTCATGATTAGAAACAAAACCATCTGAAGTCACAGTTAGCCCTGCATAGTATGGTTGAGGAGATCATAAATATCCTGCTGATGCTGCTCAGTAGAAAGCTTTGTCCTTGCAGATCTTGGATGGCCACAGGAAACAAATTGCACACAGGCAGCTCCGTTCCCTTCTGACACAGAGGAATGACAAGTCCCTTCTTCCGTGAGATTCTGTATGTGATTACAGACAGCACCCTCTGACATGATGTCCCTAAAAGCAGAACATTTTCTCCAAAGCCTACGCAATGTCTCTGGAAGACCTTTTTCTTTGTTAGATGTAACTCTCAGTTTTCTTGGCCATCAGTATTGCTAAACCGGTTGATTGTCTATGATGCTACATGCCCTGTCTACGCGGAACATTTACAACATCGTCCACAACATCTAATCAGAATACACACGGACACAATATTGTACCACCTATCAGCTTTTCAAAATACTCCTATTCTCCTCGAAAACTGCTTGTTCTTCCTACAGAAGAAAAAAGATAGAAAATAATCATTAAAAAAAGTTAATGCTACACAATATTAGGTTAACTTGTGCATTCATTGATTTTCTAACATACTGTGGCCAGTTACATAAAGTCTCTCCTTATTCCTGGGTGGTTTTCACTCCAATCTGCTTTCTATTTCCGGTTAAAGAATATTTCAGTAGATTTTTGCACTCCTTTTCCAAGAAATCCTGCCCGTAGAAGGGTCCATAAAAAAAAAAAAAAAAAAAAAAAAAAAAAAAAAAAGGAAAAAACCACTATATAACAGTTCTGGAAGTCAGGGAAAATGGATCTGTTAGGAAAGAGGGCTTTTTTAGTATTTTTCCTTCTTGGTTTCAGGGTAGTGAGGAATACATCTCAAAAAAACCCCAAGATAATTATCAGAACAAGGAAGGCATTATATCTGAGGCCATATATATTTGATAAAAATTCACAGGAAGTGAGCTTGAGAAGTATTTGCTGTAATTCCTCTATCTGCTCACAGCCTTTCCTACAGCATGTTTCGCTTCAGTATCCAAGAGGTCTTGAAGGACAGTGAGGTAAAACCAATCAACTGCTAACCAGCCAAAAGTTCCAATTGCAGAAGTGCACTCACTGGAACAGCTTATTGAACATTTCAGTCTCAAAAGGATCTGGATTTAATTCATTTGAGGTTCTTGCGTCAGTTTCTCCTGAATACTTTGCTCCAATTATATTTCATCTAAATAGTCAACTGTATAGTAGCTTATTAGCTTCAAAGAGAGGAGGTGAAGATTGTTTAAATCTTCATCAAATCTTTTGGGTTGATATTACAACAGTAAAGCAAGGGAATTTCACTCTCTAAGTTTGGTGTTCTGTTGAACTAACACTACGATTTGTACTATAAGAATGATCTTTCTAAAATATATTAATTTCTCTCATTCAAGTTCTACATTTACTGCTTCAGCAATGAGAAACCCGCGCCCCCCCCCCCCCCACACAAAATGAAAACTCTTCTTTGCAAATTTTTCACATACCATGGGAAAACGAAGATTTTAAAAGATGACAGAAAGAATACAATCCTTTTTTCTTTGAGTAATGCCACATAAAATATGACAATTTTGAAGAAAGAAAAGTGTCATTCCATCTTTAATCAAATTTTGAATACAGCAGTAATGAAATTATCACTTCTCTCAGAAATATGCGAACAATGAAAGTTTCACACAGCTCCAAGTTTAATTTGCTAATAGAAAAATTGCCTATTGCTCAGAGAAGCTGGTTTGAATACTACTGTTTTGTAATGCGGTCTGCATTATATTTGATTGTATTCTGAGGGGTTTTGTGCAATAAAAATACCCACTGATGTAAAAATGAGAAAGACCAGTTGAAATACTAGGAGCGCTGAATCAGGTTCTGTGCTGGTATTGCCAGGGTTTATTTCCATCTTGACAATACATAATAACCATTTCTAGCAGGTCAGGCTCCTATTAAATATCCATTGCAACTTGACTTTTGGCAAAATATGTAGTTTTACAAGGGAAACAAAAGCTTCAATTCTCTAAATGGAAGCAGAGAATACATGGAGCTTAATGTGGTTTTCCTGCCAGAGATGATTGGTGAGGCCCATCTATTAAGCTTTATTTATTTAGTAATTGTGCAACAGCTTTCCAATTCCATGCTGACTCCTAGAAATGAAGAGTTACAATAATAATACGCAGTACATTGAGTGCTTCTTCTCTCACTACCCATCTCCTCTGATGTTTGGATCAGGCACAGGGCTGGCCTTTGTCCTGATCTGGATAGGAATGTTAGAAAGGCTATTTCTCTATTGCTTTTCTTTTCAGTAAAATACTTCGCTGTGCTCATTCACTGAAGATGTCTCTGCACATGATGTCAAAACAAAACCAAGCAGATTCTGCCAGGGCTGCATCACTTTCTGTTCTTGAAAACAGAAACTCTAATAAAAGCTCCATTTCAGAGTCTGAATTAAGCAGCATATATTGAATTGAGGTCCAGGACTGAATTCTTCCAAGTTTTATGGGAGTTATATGCTGAGACCAAAATCAAAATATTGGTCATTTTAACACTTCAAACAACAGCAAAGATGATGACTATTTTTCCCTCATCAGATGCTATTGCATAACTGTGGTCAAAATATGTATATCAAAATAAAGTCTTCTGACAGAATTCTGTATTGATTTGCTTTTTTATTCACGTCATTTGCTATTTTAGTCAGAAAGAAGATTGGTTTTGTAAATTCTCAATTTGTGGAAAATATTTAATTATTTTAATATTTTTTCATTATTATTAAAAAAAAAGAAATCCTCATATTTTCCTTTTTTTTCCACTTCTTTCCAACACATACAGATCACACTTCTAGTCTCTTCCTGCTTTGACATTCTCTCATTATCTTCTCTTGCAGTAAGCTGCTAGTGTCTCCAAAACTAGGAAATCCCCTTTTTACCGGGCTTTGTCCTTCTATAGCAGATTAGAAGCACTCCTCTCTTCCTCCCCAATGATCTGGATCATAGAAATACAATCTACTCTCAAACAGAATTACTATATTTTTTTTAGTGCAGATAAGGACAGCATCAAACAAATATTCTATTGCTTGTCTGCAAAATGCTAAGGCACTAACATTGATCTTTCTGAAGATTTTATTCCAACCTTTATTTGTTTGTAATTTCAGTTATTTAGCCCAAACAAAACCATCTTGTTTTAGTCCTTATCAAGATCAGTGTCTTTCTTTGCAAACCTCTTGAATCAGCATTCCTGCCTCAGTGATTACAGATATTCTTGATAGGAAATACTGCGACTGCTATTCCTATGTGGGCATCTTATTTTCTTTAGTACTCATTCTTAACTGCTGAAACAGAGGAAATAGCCTTCTAACATGGACAGTTCAGACTTCATCACTAGCTGCTTGCATTCCCTTAGGATGGCTTTCTTTTGGTAACAGAAGAAAAAGAAACTTCTAAATTAAAAATAAAGACAATGCCATGCAGAGGTTATGACTGAAATCAAAACATTTACAGCAAAAAGTCAACCCACAAAGTTCCATTTCATCCAGCAAGGGTCATCAGTAATTTTCTCTTTCTCCCTTGATCTTTTTGATCCACTGGGAAGACATATGACAGCCTTGCTCCTTGCATCTCATGTGATTAAGAAGCAAAAGTATTATCCCACAAAATAATGTGGGAAGACATGTTTCCACACAGGAACACCAAATTGTACTATAGTACTGTACTATAGTACACTTTCTGATTCAGCTCATAGATAAAACTTACACTGGTTTTCAAGGAAATTCAGTGAGTAAATCAATGGCAAGATAAAGGCCTATGTGGCAAGAAGGATAATTATAGCAAGACAAAATGGAGGAACAATTCTTGTTTTGTACTGTGCTTACCATGTATTATCCAGAGTTCTTACTACTTTGCAGGTAGTAATCCATTAAACTCTGTAACACCCTGGTAATATTAGCGAGAATGTTGAATTACTTTATCAGAGGAAAAATTGCATATAAAAAGGCATCCATTCCACCAAAATAAATGTATTTTATTATATAAATATGGGAGGTAAAATAAAAAATTTCTAAAATAAGGTCACTCATACAGCAGTCTGTGAAACATGAAATCTTTGGTATGTTTTTCACATAAAACACAGTTCTAAATGCGAGTGGATCTGTAACCTCAGAGATTAATAAAAAAAATCCTTTTCTTTGGTTTGTTTGTTGTGGTTGCTTTTATTCGGGTGATGAAAATAGAACAAAGCAGACTATGTTCAAACAGCAGTTATTCAGTAGTCTTTACAGATATTGTCTGAATCTAATTGGATTTTAATGAAATGATATTTCCTTTGTGATAAGTACATAAAAATTATGTTTTTAATTAACATCACAAGGTATAAGCTATAGATACCAACCCTCAACTGAAATAATATTACTTTAATGTTTGCTTCATTAAAAAAAGGACAGAAGTAATAACAACATAGCAAGAAACGTGCGTAAACTAACTGGACAATGATTAGTACTGGACCCTTTTCATCCCAAGGAACTAAGCAATTTTCAGGACGTCTTTTTCATTTTCAACTTCTCAAACCACTAGTGTTTAGCCATGAAAGAGTTTACAGATTTTATTTATAAGCTTGAAATTCTCTCTTCTTTTTTTTCTTTTTTTTTTTTCGAGGAGGGGAGGGGAGGGGGAAGAAGGCACTTGGAATAAAATATCAATACGCCAGGCAGAATATAAACTAAAATAGGTTCTCAAGAAGGCCTTTAAAATAAGAAACATGTAAATGAAAATCTTTGAGAAAGCAGTGATGTCTTGGCACATAGAACCTGTGAGATATCATGTTCCTTTGTGATTCTTGCTCTTGCTTGTTAGTACATAAGAAAACAAGAATGGCTATAGTAAGTAGACCAAGAGCCTATCTAAAGCCTCCTACACTGTCTTTGGTAGAGGTCAGTCACCAATTCTCAGGAAAATAACAAAGTAGGTACAGGATGATGTGTCCTATCAATTCCTGGCATAAGTGGAGACTTTCCAACTAAATTTGCGCTGTATGCAGTAGATACCAGTATATACATCTTCTCCAAAATTGTTTAATTTATGAATCTGGTGTTCTCTAAAGGCATCCGTCTGGTCCTTCCTGCCTGGAAGATAAGGACTGCTAATCATTCCACTCTAGATGGGGCCAGTCATAAAAAGTGTCATGAGAAATCCCACAGGAGAATAAAGGGGATCCAGGGTTCCTTGAGGGAAAACAGGGAGCATCACCTAGCTGGGATCAATTAGGTGTAATAACCTGTTTGTGATGTATGGTGATTTCATGTGACACTATGTGCAGTAATATCACTCATAATAAATACATGAGAAGTGCTACTTCCTCAAGGAAAATTTGGTGGGATAGAGGAACTGAAAGAACATGAAGATACTTCTGATCCTTGGTCAGTGCAGTGCTGTGTTGCCTTTTGATACAGGCTTGGTAGCAAATTTATATAATGTGTGCATAAAACAGAATGAAGTTCAAAGTGTGATGTGTAGCAAACAGGTGGACAAAGGAACAAAGAAAAAGAGTTAAGTAGCTTCAGAAGTATAAGCCAGAGTGATTTATTCATATTTCTAAGATGTTTGTCCTGGCAAAGAACTGACAATGATATTTACCTCAGCATGAATCTGCACTAAGGAAAGTAAAATAAAATCACATTATAAATTTATACTCTATGTAGCAAGATAACACAAAAATTGAGGCTAGATAGTTTGATTTGAACAAAGCTCTGCAATTAAATTGCCTGGAAAGTGGGATGGAATGTGATGGCCATGGTCACATGATCTTGGTGTAAGAATTGAAATGGATGAATCTCATTCCCAGCTGTTACCCCGGAGCTTGCCCCTACCCTCCCTCAGGTACTTGGCTCCAGAGATATTCCCACACTTTAAGTCTTGCACAGTAAGGCTTGGAACTTAAGGCTTGCACTTAAGGCTTGGAAATTGGAGGGTTTACTGGGAAAGGCCTCTAATACAAAGGATTATAATGGAGCATCTTTATCTGGTTCTTTCACCCAGCAGCAACCAAAGTAATGCACTTTTGCTCAGAAAAAAAAAATCAGAACCTTTTCTTCCAACAATGGCTTCATTTGGTGCTCACCAAGACTCCCATAATTTATTCATACCAAAGTGCACTTACCATTATGTATCTGCAGTATCATTAGTTGAGTTTGTTATCCTGTAACATTAGCTTAAACATTTTATAAACTGCTGTGCAGGTGACAAGTTTATTAAACCAAGGAAGATAATGATTGTACAGAAAGAAGTTGAGCTGTGTTCACCATGAATTTCACAAAATATTACTATATATATGCTCTTTGTTGTATAACATAGAAGGAATGTTCTTCCTCACTGCCCAAGGTCACAAATACAAATATCTTGAACCTCTGTTTGGGAAATATGTGTCTGGTAAATACTCTCAAGATTACTTTTTGTTGTTGTTTTTATTTTCATTCCATTGACATAACTATATCTCTGTTTGCTGCAACTTTGAAATTCTGAAAATATGAAGCATGATATAGGTTGATAGCTTAAATATTCCTCAATTGATCGTGAAATTTCCATTCAAGCTTGACTCACAATCCTACAATGAGAAGCCTATGAGGTATCCAGATTTTTGTGGATTTTTACTAACCAGGAGGAGGACATTGTAGTGTAACCTGTCACCTCAACTGCAGAACTAGCTAGAACAAGGCTATAATTCTAATCTATGTGAATATTATTTTTAATAATTTAAATTGAAATGTCTTCAAACAATACAAAGCTTACCCTTCTTAAGCAGAGAGCCTGCATATTAAGTCAAAGGATATAAAAAGTTATTTTCAAGTTATTCAAAGATATATAACAAACTGGATGGATCTTGCCTGGATGCCACCCTGGATGCCACCCTGCTCTAGGTGTCCCTGCTAGGGTAGAGGGGTTGGACTAGATGATCTCTAGAGATCCCTTCCAACCTCAATCACTCTTTGATTCTATGATTCTGTGAAACTGTAGAATGTCTTTTTAAACAATATCTCAGCTGAATCAGGCTTTTCACTGCAAATCAGACTGTCATAATTTTCATATAGTCAGAATGCCTTCACAAAGATATATACCAAATGAGATAAATCAGCTCAATTTGATTGGGAAGTCTGGAATTCACCTTACATACAATAACATACCATACATACGTAACATACAGTAATGGTAGTAATATTTGCAGTAAATATTCTGATGAGAATTACAGGCAAAGTAATTTTTCACATGCCCTTTTTTTTTTTTTTAATTAATTGCATTGATTTAAAATCAAACAACAGAAATCACTGCTTTGAAAGGAAATTCGTAGCTGACAGAAACCAATGCTTATACCTTAAGCCTGAGCTTGCTTCTTCAGTGCTTGGTATAACAAATTCTTCATCGTTTTTTGAAACTGAGAACTGCAATTCTTCCCTTATAATAGTTGCATTAAAATCCATGCAGGAACCAGTTAGCTGAAATAAGTCTTCCGATGGAGAGGGGTAGGAATGTGCCGGTGACAGGAACACAGATATACATAAAGCTGAAAAGGATATTTTAAAAATATTTCAAATATTTACAAGAATGGTTAGTATCTATTCTTCTAAGTGGAAAAATCCTTAAATATCTTACCTTTTTAGCCAATCATATGGAAATAACAAATCTATTATTGCTGTAGTGTTTAATTTTGTATATACTCTCTTTCCAAATGTAAGCACTGCTATCTCCTGATCCTATGGAAAATCCTGGTGGGATTTTCTTGTATCACTGTTTTTCACAATGCAATGCTGCCTACTAATATGATGCGTGCACTCTACTATCCCAAGTGTGCAAAGCCATTGCTGCATAAGCGAAGGTATCCCTGCAAGAGGAAAATATTTGAGAAGAAAAATATTTGTGTGAAGATATAAAAAAGGATAGGAGGGCTAGTAAATTTATCTTTTCCTCTTTCATGCATTTGTGCTGCAGTAAAATAGAATTTGATCTAAAGGCAGTGCAAATAGATGGGCGTTTGCAGGGAAGGCAACTGATAACTGCTTAATGGCAATCTGGTCAGTACTCCCACAAATTAAATTAAAGATCTGGAAACTTGTCTTTATTAAACCTTTAACAGTCAAGACAAAAGTCAAGTTTGTACATGCTGTTTTCTTCAGAAAGAAAAAGAATCTGTTATGAGTACTCATTTCTGTCTTGACAACAATTTTAGCAAGCTATTCTTAGCCACATTTTGAGACTTCAGCAATCACTGGAAGGAAGACAGAAGCAAATATTGGCTCTGATCAATAAAGCTTCTTCAGAGCTCTACGATAATATTGTACTTCTAGTAGTCTAGAAAGTGCCCAAAAGCTAAGGGAAGACACATAATTAAAAGAATGCTTTTTGAAATACCCAATGTGTCTTGGCCATGTGACTGCAGATATAACAATTATGCCAGAGGTTAAATAAGCTAGTCTGAATTTGAAAGCCATTAAAATACAGCAGATCTTTAATCACAGAGATTTTTTTAAATAAAATAAATAACAGTTTTGTTTATTGGGACTGCATAATTTGACAACTGGGCATTTGGGAGTGGTGTTTTGAAAAATACAAAAAGGACATATGTAGTGGCATAATTAATTTTGCAAAATAGCCTAAGAAAAGACAAAAATATTATTTTAAAAATAAAAGATAATCAAAAAGAACCTCCAACCCCAAGCAACCCAATATGTGTGCTAGCTACTCGCAGCTTGTGACTCAATCATATGTATTTCTTAGTACTTTGAACTAAGTCATATCACTATCATTAAAAAAAAAAAGCCTTTACATCAACAGTGGTCCCCTAAACATTACTGACTACACTCATCAGACTTTTCCCATCATTATAAAAATTGTTCATGACTGAGCATTTATTTTTGTAGAATGTTTATTTCTGCTAAACACAGTAAATTGTATACAGTCTTGAAATGTCTCTTGAGCAAACAATCTGCACCTATTAATAAACAAAATCTGACATGAAAAATCAGGGCATTTCAAGTGCCCTGAATGACATATCTTGGCAACTGTCTTCTGACTTATTTGTAAAAATATTTATATATTATCTTTTTTTGAGATATACCAATAATCCTGGAAGCTTAACACTCCTTATTATCACTGATTATTCATGATCCTCCTATTTAAGAAGTTCCAGAAAATATGAGAGAAAAAGACAAAATGAACTCAATCAATCCACTCACTCCCATTAACAAAAAGTAATAAATAGGAGATATAAAGAGTTCATAAGTAACATGTACAATGCAGTTGTGTCCAGTAAATAAACAATTTTTATGTGTGACATGCTTTTCCTCCTCTCACATTGCTTCTTTTGGGAGAAAAATAAAAATAATATACTATAAATGAAAATGTGAAACTAGCCTGTGAAATATTTACTACTCTGATCACTTTGCTTCTGTGATAAAATTTGTTTTATTTTCCTTTACCTGTTTTTATCTGTTTAATGATATTCTTTGCTTTATAGCATCTCTCACAATAGGGCTGTTACCATAATGGTGGTCCTGGTGGTGAAATTGCATCAGTAATAATAGAGGACAGGTAACAGTGAATACAGACTTTGTTTTTGCCAATCAATGAAAGAGAAAGGAGGAAAAAAAGTGTGAGATAAAGAAAGGCCTTGTGCTCAATTTTCTGATATTAGACTTCAAAAAATAAAACATTTTAACTTTCATTTAAAGCCATGCATGACTATTGCCCTAGCACAGAGATCCAAGCCCTTCAGAAATGGTTGTGTTCAGCACAGTGAACCTAATAGTATATACAAATTATTGTATTTTTTTTTGTAAGAAGAGCGAGTAATTTTGCTGCAGCACAGGGTGCAGTATGCCAGTACTCAACAGCAGCTCTTCAGCGCAGTCAGTCACACTTACAGACATGTTGGTGAATGAGGCTGGTACAACAAGCTGGAGCACCCTATGCCATAGGCTCATCTATGTTGCTGCAGCCACACTCATATCACTCATAGCCTTTGGAAGTCCCCTAAGCCTTGACTGTAGCCATGGGAAGACTCGGAGTTTATCAACAGGAGGGAAATGAGCGCTGGCGTTAACTATGTCTTTACAGCTTGTTACGCTGTGTCATGCACTCCAGCAGTTGCTACCATAATCGCTCGCACTTCTATTAGAGGATTTCACAAGGTTCAAACGCTCCTGGCAAGTGTCCTGGACCCTGGGTCCTTCCAGAAATTGCCAAATTAAGATGTAAAGGGATGGAAAGAGTAGCTTTTCCCTTTCTTGTTGTTTCAGTGGGTTCCAGGGCTTGTGGCAACTCAAGTCATATTTGATTAAGCTGAGTACCATTAAGGAGGAACACGTCCAGGCCAACTCTAATAATTAAATAACAGATACAGTACTACCAAATCTGTATCATGGTATGCAACCAGAGTGTCTGTGTATGTAAAGTAATTATAACTGAGGTTATCCTAAGCATAATTCTTCACTATTAGTGGCAGTAGATCAGTTCATTTGTCTGATGTGTAATCCTACATTTTTCTATATTTTGTTAGAAATCATGTAAAAATGCTGCAACTTGGAGGAGAGAGCATTCTAAATATTCCATCTGTGGTATCGTTAGCTGCATCTTATGAATCACTTTGATTTCCTTCTGATTAAATGTGAATTTTTATTTCAGAATAGACGCTTACATATTAATAAACTTTTAACAATGCTACCTTATAGCATCAATGATAGTATATAACAGATTGTAGATTATGAATACGAATATTTGGCATAGGCAGCAGTGTTCAATGGCATGAGGTATCCTAACAGATTCATCTGGTTTTCAATCACTTTTGACTGCTTGCAAATACGATACCTCTTTCAGTAGGTGTCAGAGTTTGCAGCTCTCTGCCATGAACTTAGACAAATTTTGTGACAGACTGTTGTCACTCACAGCTGTTTGTGTCTTAAAAGCTGCTAGTAAACAATTGTCAAGGAACCAACCTCGCGTACGCCTAGGGAAAGTGTGCTTGAAGTGAGCCGCCATTTGGATGTCTTTATGTTCTAGCCCAGATTTGTTCCACAGCTTGCATTACACTCAACTTTACTTACTTTAAAGTTAATGCTATTTTTGCCTTAACCTATTTACACTGGGACCAATTTCTTTGGTGCATTTGATCATTCTATTGTCCTTTTTAGTTTTATATAAATATTTATATGGACGTGTGCATGTTTGTGTATATATATTTTGCTACTGAAATTCTTATTAGTGGGCAGTTAGTAAGTGAAAGGCAAGTAAACAGGAAGAAATACTATGACATCTTCAGAATTAAAACAAATCATTGCCATATGTTAAAGGAAGTGCTATCCTTAATGCCTTAAATCTCAGTACGAGTTGCTACCTCATTAAACAGGAAAAGGGTAAGAAATGTGAGATGTGTGGTAAAAACCACAGCTGTCATTTCAAATTACATCAGATGATCTAGGATGAGTGCATGGTTGTGATGAAGTGTTGCTTCTTTCAGCAGTGTGTACACAACATCTCCTGTACCTTAGTGTTTTTAAATACTGTACAGGAAAGTGTCGTCTGGCATGAACATCATCAAAGACCACAATGAAAAATATACAAATAAGCATATTTTAAGTGCAAATACCAGCATTTCAGGATGTGGCTTCAGTGCAAACCTCAGCTGAAATTCCCATTTTTAGGCTACAGGCATAATTCTTACAGAATAGCGAGACATTGTTACGTCCTTTTGTATGACTTCTTAGGAGCCTTTCAGCCTGACTGCTCTTCAGAGTGAATACATGCAGAAACCAGCATGATGATGAAAAATCAGTGTGTTATAAACTATAGTTATTCACTATTAAAGAATAATTTTAATAATTTGCAGCTTTATACAGCACTACTGAACACATGACTGTAATTTAAAAAAAAAACAAAACAGGGTTTTTAAAATATCTGCAAAGATCAGCCTGCAACAAAATCCCCATATGCAAATACACATGAACTAGGATGAGTTTCAACTCTGTATCCTCAGCTTTATGCTCATCTTAGTACGACATTTCATTCTGAGAAACATGTATGGGATCAGAGTCACTCATACAATCCATTCTTCCAGGAACACTCTGGAAAGACCAGGCAGGAAAAAAAAAAAAAAAGAGTTATTTTTGAGGGATATTCTCTAGAATTTAGACTATAGTTTGTGTAGCTTTTGAGGGCAACACATTTCTATTTTCTTGGAGGAAGAGGAGATGAGGAGATTATTATTTAGAGTACTACTTTATTTAAAACAAATAGGCTTTAGCTGTCACTCCAGTAGCCATATACTCACATTGACTGTGCCGAGATAACAATAAATTAGATGTTTCTATCAGATACCAGATCATTTTTAATTTGCTCTCTAGAGGAGTTCATGTTAAGACCATCTGGAGCTTCTGTAATAGAGCTATGGGCTACTTGTAAATCATTACCAGTTCCTGCTTTCTGTAGTGTTTTCTGGTTAGAAATAATCATATTTCCCTACTGAAGAGTCATCAGGTCAGATATGAACAATACTATCACACAATTTCCTTGAACTTTCTTTGACTTACACTGTACGTTGGAGTTTCCATGAGACAATAAAGCTTGTTGTAAACATGCAATATAATCCATGGATGGTAAAAGCGTCATTAACTGCAGGCATTAAACAGCACAGAACAGCTGCGTCCATCAGCTGAACAGGTAACTATGATGTTTGCATTTTACTACTACTATGTGTTTAATTGCAAGAGTTCTGCGCTATCCCTGTAAACTGTATCTTATTCTTTTCTTTAGTGTTTACCAGTCAGTCACCAGGTAATTCGAACAAAAAAATAAACTGTATGTGTTTTGTGCTGAATAAAGCTGAGTAAAGCTCATCATCAGTTCATAAAGCTCATCATTAGTTGTCATATTTTACTCCATTTTCCCAAAATTCAAGACTTAGAGCTCTGCTTTCAAAAACGTCTATTCATAGTTTGGCTAAATTCAATAAGCTTCTTGGCATAATATAATGTGACCATAATATAATTTGCTAATCACTTTGTAGGATGAACTACAAAAAACATTAAAAAGGTGCACTAAAAATCTTCATTCCTATTCCATTTGATTGCATTTTCATAAAGGCAATTCAATAAGATGGAGACAACTCTCTTCTCTCTCTCTCCCTCTTCCTTTTACCTTCTTCCCCATCCTCTCTATTCCCAGATTAGTCTCTCTTCATATCTCACAGATAGTGTTCCAGTCAAACTGTTGGCCATCGTGAGAAATAACTGCCCAATAACGCACTATAAACTATTGTTTACAGATAGCAAACAAGCCTACTAGCACTGAGTACTCAGCTTAGTAGCTTTCATATTTAAAAACTACTAATAATGTAGCTAATAATGTCAGAGTTCAGTTTCAGCAATCATCAGGAGTTTTGTCACTTTAGGTTCAATACTCCATCACATTCTCAAGAGAACCTTAAATTTGAAATTTCTGACTTTCTGCAATTATAAACTCAACCCTAGGCATAACATTAAAGCCTTTATTTGCATGAATTAATGTACATAAAAAAGGAAAAAACTGAAAGCAAGACAGATGCCATTTCTTTCTCACAGATTTTGCTTTTTTATATATCATTCTTTTTGGACTCTGAAAGAGTTGTCTTTTTGTTTTGCAGACTAACTGTAGTGCTCTTGATCCTTTTTGGGATAGTTGATAGTATGTGAACCTGAGATTTTAGTAATCCTGCTTCATAAAAACATTTAAGCATATGCAGTAATTTAATACTATTCTGAAGGCAATTTATATTTATCCACAAATTGCACAGGGAAGCTAATGTAAAAAAAAAAAAAGCTAATTAAAGTCTTTTTTTTTCTGAACAAGACCTAAAACCACTTTTACTATTTAGGAGGGAAAAAACCCCAAATTAACTACGAACTCAAAGACGTCTCCTAAAGAGTAGCTACTAATGGGAAAGAAAAAATGTTTTCACAGAATCACAGAATGGTTGAGGTTGGAAGGCACCTACAGATATCATCTAGTGCAAACCCCCTTTGCTCAAGTAGGGACACCTAGAGCGTGTGGCACAGGGATCACTCTGCTTAATTAAAGACACCTACTTAAAGAGACCAACAGAATTCCTCTACTAGAGGAAGAGAGAGGCAAGTTTCTCTGGCAAATGATTCAGAGCCTCTGCTTAGATATGGGCTTTAAGCACTTAAACACTCAAGTTCAGTGCCTAAAATTAAACATTGTAAACCCCCTGAAGTCTATTGATAGCCATAATGGCATGACTCATATATCTATTTAAAGTCAGTGCAGCATTCAATACAATTGAGTCCCAGCTGAGACCTTTGGGCTCTAATAGGTATGGTTCATAAATAAATGCATAGGATCTGTCTCACCTATGTTTAACCATCTGAAAGATCAGCATTTCCAATTAATTCTGTCTCAGATATCTATTTTAGAATAGGATCGATAGGTCCTCTGGAAGTGCCTGCCTCCCTGTTGACAGTAAACAGAGTCTAGAGGATTAATTTAGACTAGATACCAAACTTTCAGGTAGTTGTAAGGTGAGATGAATCCCACCCTGCAAGATCAGGACTACAGCTTTACTACAGCATATGACAGAAAAACTTACAGACCGGCCCTGATGCATACTAAGTAATGTCAAAAGTCACTAACTAAAAATAGCCTTTGTTTCCGGAGACTGCTGAACAATGATCATATGAACGCTACAATAATAAGGTAGTCAGTTTGAGCAGATAATAGGTATTGCCATATACTTGCTCAAGTCAGAGCGTTACCATATAACATCCACTTTGCATGTCTAATGACTCAAAAAAGTTTCTCTCAGCTTTGTCTCCAAGAGTAGAAAGACTTCTATAAGTACCAAGACTCCAAAGTAAGATGTAGGTCCTAAGTTTCCATTTCAGAAAAACAACTTATAATAACCGACAAATAAAAGATGTTTCTTTCAGGAGCTGGAAAGTGTGAAAGAAAATGCTTAAAGGATTAATGGAGAAACCTTCTAACCTTCTTGCAGGGTTATGTGCTTATATGGGCCGAGAGCTCATCTTAAATACAGCAAGGTAGAAGAGAGTAAAGTAAATGCTTTTAAAAAATAGGTTCTCTTGAGTTGCTAGTTACTCTAAATGTAGATGGTATGCCTGAATGAGCACACAGCACATTTCTTGTGGGAAAAAAACCCAAAACCAAAACCAGTAGGAAGATGCAACTCTACGAAACCAGTACATAGGTAAATAGAATGATTACAAATCCGACTTTTGCTGAACAGTAGCCAAGAAGTGCTGTACCTTAAATGATATATACTGAATAAATGTTGAAAGGTTTACTGAACAGTTTGAACTGCGATAGTTGCCCAATGTCTCTAGATATGGATACTAGATTTAGATACTAGTTTTAGAGGATCACATCACTCCCTAACACAGATGCAAGAGCATACACAGAAATACACAACGAACTCAGTGTCTGAGGTCCTCCCAAATATTTACACATTGGATGCCTGCAAGAACTGCTTAGATTGTATTAAACGAGCTTGACTGTTAAGTAGCAAATTCAGCAAAAACAGTAAATTAGCATCCCAATGCAATATCTTAGACATCAAATGGTGAACTCTTGGCTTGACCCAATTCTGATACCAGGTATTATCACTATGCACATCTCTGTTCTTTGTGGATGTCCTGACAAAGACACTACCGGTAAATCAGTTATTTTTTTCACACTTTCAAGTCTTCACTCACGTTTCTAGACGAGTAACATCTGGAATTTAGTAAACTATTTTGGCAAAAGTAGAAAAGACTTGGCACATCATTTAAACTGAGTATATGACCACACTGCAATTGCCACAATATGCTGTAGATATATATGAAAATCATCTTAAAAGTTAGCTAATTAAGATATCACAAGCCTTCTAGCTGGTGAAACACAGAGTTCAGCAGGTGCTTCTTAAGTGAATCTTCACTCATCTTCTCAGGTAAACCAAGTTTCACGTAGTGTTGCATTGCAAAAATGCTTTTGGTACCAATATTAGTTAATCTGGTGAGTTTTGGTCACAGTGGTGATGACAGTGTAGGGGCAGATTTGGCTCATTGGCTGTGGAGTGCTAGGAGTCACAGGTTATTTTTCCTACAGCAGGCAGCTTGTGTGATTCAGTCCACACGGAGCTGTTCCTGAGGAGGAAGGTGCTATTTTAATGTCTTCAGGATGGAATAGGACTTTGTACAAATTTCCAGCCCTAGTTCACTGCACAGATGTAAGTTTACATTCCTGATGTATTTTTTCTTTTTTAAGACAAAAAGCTTTTGTTTTAAAATCCAAATATCCTGCATCACTTTTTTAAGAGGAAACTTTCCTTGAGACTATATCAGATCCAAAGATCCTTGAGGACCAGTATACTTATAATGCACACATCATTTACACTCTAGATGATATCGACCTTCTCAGAGTTATCATACTATCAAGGCCTCCTGTTCACATACTGCACACAGTTATTATAGACTATTGTGTTGGACTTGCTTAGAAGAGTGGGGAGCACTTGAATGCATGGATTATTGACACAATATACTGTAATAGTATGTCAATTGTCAAGGCCTATGTGGGGATACTTTCCTATGTGGATCATTAACAAAGAAGCTGACACTCTATCATGTCAGTGCAGCTGCCAAGTGCACACACCAACTCTGCATATTAACACTCCTTATGAAATTCTGAATAAGGAGAGCATGTGCCCACTCCTGACACTTGAAATTCACTCCATTTATGTATATTTAATGATTACATACGTGCTCATGCTGCAAAAGGCTGGGGCAGCATGGAGGAAAAAAAAAAAAAGTGTAACTCCTTTATAGGAAAGAAGCAAAAAGGATTTTACAGTGATGAGTGATGCATTTCTCCTCCATAGCACTTCTTGCCAATGACCTCCAAATGCTTTACAAAGGAAGTAACTTTTGTCATTCTCAGGTGACTTGTGTTATCACCATTTTATACAAGCGGGAACTAAATAACAGAAATCAATTGCAGAGAATACTGTAACTGCAGCCAACAGAGACCCAGCCTAAGAGGCTGCAATACTTGTCACACAGAACAGTGCATGTTGGGGGAACCTTTAGAAAAATGTTGGATTCAAACACACTTTTTCTCTTTTGTTTTCTGTGTACTTCTGAGCAAAAGAGGTCTGTTTACACTCAGGACCATGAGCAAACTGTGAGAAAAAACTGCAAGTTTGTCTGTCAAATGTTCCCTTCTGGACCCTCTCCTTTCCTGCAACCTATTAAGAAATTTATCTCAAAAAAGCTTCTTGTGCGTGCAATAAGTGAAGATTCCTGTTGTCCCTCTATGGCCATAGAAAGCAAAAAAATAAAAAAAAATCTAATTGCAAAATGTTTGCCCTGCTCTGTTTTGCCCTTGCTACAGTCTTTCACCACTACTGGTAGATGGGAGGAAATTTTAAATTTGCACACGGAAGTAACTGCAAGTAATAATTTTCAGTGTATACAGATGCCTTTTCATCCCCCTAAAAATGGCTTTTCTTCTGTAGGCCACAGCATTGGCTGGTTTTAAAGTAGAATCAAGAATAACTTTTTCTTAAAGTTCTAACATGTGACAATTACCTGCACCAAGGCATTACCTGTAAAATCTTCACTCTCCTTTGAGTCCGTGACTGTGATAGCAAAGGAAAAATTTTACGATAATTCTAACACCAAATTCAGAGGCTGAAGCAAATCTTTGCCACTGAAGGCAAAGAAAAGTTTTGTATTGTGAAATAAAAGATCTGATCACATGAGGCAAAAGGGTCTTACTGCACTGTTTGAAATTAGTGTCACTCTGAAAGGTACTTACTTAAGGGGCTTAAGTTAGTGAGTATTTTAACAGAAGAGGTAATTTAATTAATGTTAATAAGCTAATGTAAATTTGTTTGTTTTGCTTTGTACTTTTTATTTTTTTTCATTTGGGCAGGGGAAGAGGAGGAGAACAATACTCTGAACAGGATGTCAAAAGGAAAGAAAAAATCAATTGATTATAACTCTGGATTTTATAACAGTCCTGCCTAAATGGACACCTCTTTCTGAAGGTGTTTTAATTCAAATAGGTTGTTCAATTTCATAGAAATGGAACTGACTTAGTCACTGAACATAGGCTACTACAATAGACAGCGCTATTTGAATTGAAAATATGAACTACCAGGGCAACTTTTATTTTTCATCAGTTTATTGTGGTTAAAAGAAGAAAAATAAATCTATTAAATGTAAAAAGAAAATATAATAGACAGTTTCAATTAATAGCGCAAAGACTTTCCTGAAAATTATTTGCTCAGAGAGGAGGAGAACATGACGCAATTATAACAACAGATAATATAAAAATAAAAAGGCTGACATAAGGGTAAATGATTGATGACCAAAAGAGAATACACAAAGGTTCAAGTGTAAAGTAGTCACAAATTCAGCTGCTTATATGAAATTTCTGTGATCTTAATTGGTCCATAATTTGCGTTGGGAGTTTCCCAAGAAAAAAATTCTCATGAGATTCTTTCCCTATTTATCACTTCAGTTATTCTAAGAAATACTCTGGGGAAATTTTTTCTCATGATATCACAACCCAAAAAAAGAAAAGAAGAAATACAGAAAGAAAGTTTCAGAAATAACAGCCAGAAGTTAACTAAGCTTTTTTAACTTTCAAATTTTCCTCAGAGACCTGTTTCTGGAGAAGCAGTACACTAGAACACTGTCCTTTTCTATATATAAACTTTTCATCAGAAACATATACATACTTAATATTTTCTATAAGCAAGTACCAAATGAAAGCTGACAGAAATGGGAAATATTTTTTTAATGACTGTAATGAAAACAGAGCTGACTGGTCTCTTTCCATTATTAACATTTCCTGACAGATGAAGCACTCTTTCTCATAAGCATAACACCCCATTTGTCCATTCCTAAGAATGAATTTGGATTAATGAGGTTTACAAAAGGGATCAGATCAAGATGCAAAACAAATGTAATTTCTGTCATGGTAGAAAGAAGTTTGCTGGGAATCTGGGTTTCACCATTGAAATTTCAGATAACATCACCATATGTGTAAATTCCTCAGATATCAGAATTTCATGAAAAGAAAAACAGATATTTTACAGCATAAACAAATGAAGTTTGGTATCATCCAAAGTATATAAGTACACCAAGTATCACCTCCTTTTACCAGTATCTTCTATTTGCACATGTTTACCAGTCATTGTGTTGGAGAAATTATTCTGTAGCCACAGTATCCTACCTTGTGTTTCAACAAAGTCCTCGGATGTGGGGGGTGTATCACAGTTATGACTACTATTGCTAATAGGATTTAGGTTCTCTAAGAAGTTTATGTTACACAACAGAGCCCAGTCTCACTTCAAGATATATTCTCCATCTTATTTCAAAGGTCAGACTAACATGATTGATAAACACAGGATATAGAATTAGATGGTGGCTAAGGTCAAGCTGGATAATGTCAATAAGAAGTTAACAGTTGCAAGGGTGATGCTTCATTGAAAGTGGGGCATTTGGCCCAGGTTCATACAGAATTACCAAAAGAATGCTATATTCTTATCCTTGAATCTCTTTGTGAAATCACAGAAACACTAAATATTTGAGGCTGGACAGGACCTCTGAGATCATCTAGTCTAATTCTGCACAACTCAGTCAATTAGAGAAGGTTGCTTGCTGTGACCAGTCTAGTTTTGAATATGTCCATGGACTAGTACTCCACAATCTCTATTCCAGTGTATGACCATTCTGACCACTCTTTCATATTTAAGACGAATTTCCTCTGTTTCAGCTTGTGCCCATTTTGCCTCACTGGACAACTCTGAAAAGAACCTGCCTCTGTATTCTTTACTGCTCACCATTAGGTATCTGTTCACATTGATAAGATTCCCACTGTTATTATTACTTTTCAACTAGAAATATATGAAATATGCAGGGTCCTGCACCTGGGGAGTGCAGGCACCAGGCACCAGGACAGATTAGCTGCTGGAAAGCAGCTCCCTGGAGAGGGATTTGGGAATCCTGGTTGACAACAAATTAACCATGAGGCAGCAATGTGCCCTCATGGCCAAGAAGGCCAATGCAATCCTGGCCTGCATCAGGAACAGCGTTGCCAGCAGGTCAAGGGAGGGGATCCTGCCCCTCTGCCCAGCCCTGGTGAGGCCACACCTGGAGCACTGGGTGCAGTTCTGGGCTGCCCAGTACAAGAGGGATGTGGAGCTTCTAGAGAGGGTCCAGGTTAGAGCAACGAAGGTGATTAAGGGTCTGGAGCACCTATCATATGAAGAAAGATTAAACGAGCTGGGCCTGTTTAGCTTAGAGAAGAGAAGGCTGAGAGGGCATCTAATCAATATGTATAAACACCTGAGGAATGATTGTAGCAGGGAGGGGGCCAAACTCTTCTCAGTGGTGGCCAGTGACAGGACAAGGGGTAATGGGTACAATTGAAACACAGGAAGTTCCATGTCCATGTGATAAAGAGCTTTGCGGGAAGTGGGCTTGCGGAAAGCATCAGATGACTCAACGTGAGTTGCTGAAGCATACCTTTATTATGTTTCTTACATGCTTTATATAGTCTTTTTGTACAGTCCATGCACTCTTGTTACAATATTATTGGCTAAAGGCATCTGTTTACACATCCTCCTAATCAGACTACAGGTGGTCCGACTCTTATCTTGTTGAGCTCACTAGTTTGAAGTCGGTTCCCACTCCTCCGCTCGCTCGCTCACAGTTCTATTTCTTTACTTCTCTGCTCTGAGTGTCCTTGCAGCCTTAGCACTCCCAGCTCCTGGCTGCTCCGTTCCCAGGGTCTTTATCTCTTTATTCTCAGAGTCCTTGTAGCACAGTGGAATCAGCACAGCCTGCACTCATGTCAAGACAGCCTGCTCTTATGCTAAGAGAAGAGTGAGTTTTGGTAGGCCACAAATCCATATACTTCTAAACACTTTACAACAGAGCTTCTTTCCTGTGAGGGTGACAGAGCCCTGGAACAGACCGCCCAGAGGCACTGTGGAGTCTCCTTCTCTGGAGATCTTCCAAACCCGCCTGGATGCCACCCTGTGCCCTGTGCTCTAGGGGTACCTGCTGGAGCAGGAGGGTTGGACTAGATGGTCTCCAGAGGTCCCTTCCAACCTTAACCATTCTGTGATTCTGTATTCTGTGCCACACAAAGGTAAAACGCATGTGCTGCCTGACACACAGAAATAAATATTGGTGCAACTTCCAACAGGCTGCAGTTGCTCATTGCTTATTGTAATATCCTAGAAGCTTGGTCTGGTAAAACATTTCTGAATTGTATTTGATGGAGATAAAGGAATGTGCTCAGATCACTTTAGCATTCAGACAACTTCATTATTTGTCTATAAATCAATACTCTGAATTTTGAATTGCTTGTTTATAAGAGTGTAAAGGAATTGTTTACAGACTATTTATTCAAGTTCATAACTTTATATGCCCTCTCCATTGTGTCCAACAGACAGCACGTATTGTGATACCTTATTCAGTAACAAAATTCTAGGTCAGAAGTGTATGCTGTACTTTGCCTTGATACACAGAAAGACTGAAAACACTTTGCTTTGGAAATCAGCTGCAACAAATCATGAATTCTTGGCTCAGCAGTCAAATTGTTTGATTTTTTTTCAAGCTAATTATGATTCTGTGGACCACTTTTAGATATATTTATGAATAACATCCCATGGGAGCTGATATGTGTTTTCATAGTGTCTTGAAAACATTTGCCTACTATCTCATTTGTGTTAAAAAGAAATACTTTTCTTCTAAACAAATGGATCACTTGGGTCCAAATGTTCTAAACATCAATAAAACTAATCAGTGTTAATGCTGAAATGAGTATTTCACTGAAGATTAAGTTGGGAAAACAAACTGTGAAGCAGGTTCTTCTTATTACTCAATTGCCAGCTGAAACTGAAGAAGCTTATCATAATCAAGTGATGAGTTGAACTTAGTACTTACACTGTCTAGCCTTATGAGCAAATAGTGATATTTATTGATGGTGTTAATGTTTTTAAATAGGCTTAGACCTTTTATAATACCACCGACATTTCGTTTTATGGAACATGGAATGTGCAGGCTGTAAAGTCATGATTAATATTGCTAACAGTAATAAGTGGAAATGTAATAGTCTTTTTTTTTCTCATATTTGCTTATATTTCGTGGATGCCTTCACTGTCTCAAGAAATTCAGTGGGGATGCAATATTCACCAGGTTTGGAAATTGATTGATTAGGAAAATATTTCACAGAGGGACACAAAAGAGTTCAGATTATTTACTTCAACTGTTAACTGATCAAAGGATATGATAGTCATCTAAAGGATATTATGTTCCTAGGATATTAGGTATCCTAACTGCAGTATTAGCTCTAGTATTTAACCCTTTCCAGTATGTGCCACTGTGCAGTGGGCAATTTTAATGTGTTAAGCATCTCTATTCAACACAAAAAGATGCTAATCATATAAAGACAACTAAAAAAATATCCCAATGTCTGAAAGATCTGAGGTAAAGTTCTGAGCAAATGAAAGAAAGAATAGAAAGGAGTCCAATTCTTGTCTAGCTTTGTGAAAGCCATAGCAACTTTTCGACTGCTGTGACCAAACAGTAAAATAACAATTCTTTAAGTGAGTTACCTAGATTGCCACTTAGGGAGCCCATCCATCCATACGAATAAACAAATAAAATATGTGAAATATGACGATTATCTTATAGTAGAACTGTACAAAAGGAAAAAAAGTAATAGAACTGTAAAGGACTTTTACCATCTAATCATGGTAACCCGAAGAGCCCATTATCAGCTCATCTAAGGTTCAGTGATCTCCATATTACATTTGTTGTCATGTTTCTGTTTTCTGGTTAAGAGAATATCAAAACAAAGAAATATGCAGAGAAGCACAATTTTTCCAAATTCTTCCCTCATAGACTTTATTTTTGTTTTACATCTTTACAATGGGTACATAGAGCTGTTGAAGGGAACGACAGAAGGGACAGGGAATACCTTCACCATGAACATATGAAGAACTACAAAACAAGGAAGAAAAAAGTAAGATTCTTTTTCTTTGCTGTTTAACTGAGTGGTTTTTGTCTGTTGAAACCTCTCTGAAATCTTGTCTTCTGGGCATGGATAGGGTATCTCCTCTGTGAGGAGGAAAATACAATTAGATAAATTTTCCAGAGATGAAAAAAACAAAGAGATTAAGGCCTAACTCCAACAGGCACTCAAAGAGTATTCACAAAAGGTGACTTTAGTCAGACTTTTCCAGAACATGATTCAGAGTGTTTTAAGTTAGGCTTTGAATCAACTCCTGGCATTTCTCTCTCTCTCTCTCTCTCTCTCTCTCTTTTTCCTTGGAGTACATAAGGATCCTAGGACGATTAGTCCCCCTAGGCTAAAGTTTACATTTGAGAATAGGCAGTGCAATGCTGGGTCTTTCAACCATGCCTCTTCAACTGCCTATTCTCTGTGCTGGCAAACCTCCACCTACATTTTGGCTTTCTCTGCAACGTAGAGGAGCCTTGAGCTAGGAACAACCAACAACGAGGACTCTACGCAGGCAGTCACTCAGTGATCCATAGAAAAAGGATATGTCTTGAAATAACACTCATTCCGGAGTATGTTTCCTTTATTTATGACTAGCAGGAGATTTAGGAGCCCTTTCCAATATCACAAAATAAAGATAGAAAAATAAGTCCTTCTTTCCTAGGAAGCACCACTGTCTTAGTTTTACTCTACTTTCTTCTATCTTGCAACAACTTAACAGCTATAAAGAGTGGCCAGCCTTTACCACTCTGTACACATCAACTGCAGAGTAATCCATAACCCAGTGTAAGGGTAGTTGACTTTGGTCAATAATTCATCTAGAGGTATAAAAAAAATAAATTGCAGAGCATTGGATAAATAAGAGAAGGAGATAATTTTAGAAGTCACCTTGTAGCATTTAGCACATTGAAAAATGCCTAAATGTGTTTGTTGTTCTCACTGCAAATGCCTTTTAAGGTAGTGCAGAAAGTTTGTGGCAGGCACCAGTTTTAACACACTGTCTCCTGGATCTTAGTCCACTACTTAATCACCAGATGATGAAATCAGACTGATATATTTGAAAAGAAAAATTATTTTATATGAAATGAAACATGATTGTTTTCTTTTGGAAAGCTAAATGGAGTGAGAAATAGATGAGTGAACCCCAGAAGGTAGGAAACTTTTATACCAGTACAAGGGTGATTAGTATCTTGGATCTATTTCTCTTCATACATAGGTTCTTATCAGAATTTAGGATTACTATCTGGCCTGGTTGCTGTTCTTCACTCTAGCCAGAACCTTGCTTAGTCTACTATAACTTTTGCTTCATTAAAATACAGCCTGGTGCTGGATTTTTTCCATGTGTAAGAATATGTTGTTTTCTTGGTAACAGTGATCTAACTTTAAATTCTATATAGGTACTCTCTTCATCCTTCGAATATATAATCTGTTCTATATGCAGAAACTTTCTCTCATACAGAAATTTCTTGTTTCACATATTGCTGTACAAACAACAAAAGTTCTTAAAAGGATCATACATACTTTGAAATAGAATTGGTCTTCATTTTTCCAGAATAATATTAATGTGTAAAAAAATGCCAGTTTATCAGAGACAGGATTCTCTCCAGAATTGACGTCAATGCAACTCTCTATTGAAAGCATTCCTCATTTATGCTGTAGGCAGGAGAGATTGCTTGCATTTTAGTGATTAAATTCCTCCTATATTCCACTTCTATACAGTATGGCATGGCTAGCTCATGCTATGTTGGGCAATTCCTGAAATTTAATATTTGCTTTGTCTCAAGCTGTTTTGCACCTGAACAGACTAAAGTGGCTTTATCTCCAGTATTTTTAATGCCTCATGATATGCCTGGGCATGTGAAGAAAGAAGCTGCCTGTTTCCAACACAGAAGGGGAAAGAGTCAAGTCTGTTTCTTTAAGACTTGAAATAGACCCAAGGGACCTGACTTCCACCATGTAAGTGAGAGAGAGAGACATAATTCTTGAGAAGTATGTCACATCCAGAAATGAACTGGCATCTAAAATCATCTCTAAAACTGAACATTTGAGATAAAATTTTGTTTATTTAAAAACATACAAGTTGCCAAACATGGGACATATCAAGAAAATTCACTTTAAGTTTTCTTTGGAAGGGCATTCTTCTACTTTTTCTAAGGCAAAGAGATCACACTCTACAACCTGCCATGTGAGAAACACAGATTCAAAACCTTAATTTGCAAGAATTCATTGTGATATGATGGAATGCACCCCTAAATCAGCCAAAGCAGAAAAAAAAGGTCTAGTTTGGCCAATATACCTTACCAATAGGTGCTGGAAAGAAACAAATGCATCTGATGATGATTTAGAAATCTTAAGACGTCCAATAGACGCAACTACATTTTCATAAGAGAATGGAAATTCTTGATTTATCTTTATGAGTATCATATGAAATGTTGAAATCCTACATATAAAGAGGACTTTTTTCTTCTGAGTTTGTCCTTTATTTCTAATGCTGCTCTTCACAGCCTGGATCCAAACTGATTTGTGGATGTAATATATATCAGTGGGTCTCCAGCTCATGATCTTGCAATGCTCCAGTTTGGGAACCACCATGAGACACAGAAACACCTACCTAGATGTTACTCAGACCATATGTGCCATAGAGACCAAGGTACAGAAATTTGAAGAGGAGAGCAGTGTACTTGTGTCCCACTGAGATAGGGAGAGGGACACTGGTGAAATATGTACCTGAACCTGAGAAGCAGAAGTAGCCCCATGTCCCTCAGAGTTAGAGTGATAGCTTCCAACAGATGAAGACCTTACACCATGTAACTGCTTGGAAATGCAAATCTGTTATCATCAAAGAGTGTCTAGCCTTTTACAGACATAACGGTCCTGTTATTGGTTATTTTGTCAGTTCAGATAATAGAGAGTAATACAACTGGTCAAAATTTTTGATTCCCTATGAATCAAGTGGATGATACTAGGCCTAAAAATGAAACTTTGGGATTTGAAAGCTCCAGGAAGATGTACTTTCACTTCCACATGAAAACAGTATTTGACATGACAGGCAATGCAGTGATTAAATATATTAAATAATAATATGAATGCTAATAAGAAATCTTCATCTAGATTTCAGTCTTGCATTGAAGTAAACTTTTATAGCATATGAGAATGAAGCCCATTTAATCAAACACAAGGCTACATTTTTATCAACACTAGTTACTGAATGTGGTATGAAATCTCCTGCAGAGTGAAAGGAAGTTTCACATCTGTACCCTCAGAAGACTGAGATGGGATCTAATCAATATGTATAAATACCTGAGGGGTGAATGTACGGTGCGGGGGGCAGGCAAACTCTTCTCAGTGATGGCCAGTGACAGGACAAGGGGTAATGGGCACGAGTTGAAACCCAGGCAGCTCCATGTCCATGTGGGGAAGAACCTCTTTCCTGTGAGGGTGACAGAGCCCTGGAACAGGCTGCCCACAGGGGCTGTGGAGTCTCCTTCTCTGGAGATCTTCCAAACCTGCCTGGATGCCACCCTGTGCCCCCTGCTCTAGGGGTCCCTGCTGGAGCAGAGCGGTTGGACTAGATGATCTCTAGGGGTCCCTTCCTACCCAGCCATTCTGTGATTCTACCCATAGGTCTGTTAGAAGTACCACCTTTTGTGCTTTCTACCTCTTCTCCTTTCCCTGGCGTTGAAAGCATAGATGTTCCGTACTGCTCTGTGGGGAAATTACCATCACAGACAGCAACATTCAAATGAATAAGACTAACAAATTTATCTTTTGACCTTTCTTTTCATATTCATTCTAGCTCCTCTGACTTCAGCTCGGAGACCTAGACTCCTAACCCATCAGCAGTCCTTGAATAATCAGTGTAAGTGTGTTAACTTTCTTAAGTGGACCGGAACCAAACCGACTTGAGAATGATAAATCGGTATTGTTACCATACCACTGTTTTCCTCCTTCAACACATTGTGAAATATCAGACTTGCTGTTACTGAGGACAGCAGTGTCCTTGGCACTGGCTTCTGTCCCTTCTACAAGCTCTTCATACAGTATTTCATGCAACTTGACCTTCAGACTTTTAGGTCTGAGTGGAAAAAGCTCCTAAAAATCACCCTTCTGGATTCTGTATGAATGGACTATTGATCACTGCTCGTGTTGGGGGGAATCTCACAATGGGGAACAGAAGTAGAGAAATTATCTATTCAACTTTTTATAAAATCAGACAATACATACAACAGTCTAACAATCTCACAGATAAGCTAGTTCATTAGATAGAGTTTACATGTCAGTATATGGCTGAGATAACCAGGATCATGCCCTGCTGCTCAGATCAGAATTGCTCCTGGTATCAGAAACGAACTGCTCCCAGCATGTGTGTAGGACGTCAAGAAAACGGGATGGGGATCTCAGCTATCTGGAAAAATGGTTACAAATAAAAGCAAACACAAAATATACAGAGATTGCCCATATTAGAATATAACCCAGTGTATTCTAAGAGTGTTTCATGGGACTTAAAAAAATTCTTCTTAGTCCTAAAAATTCTAGCTTCAATAATCTTGATGGAACAACCATTCGATACTGTGCTGTAGGCTTTCCTACTATACTTGCTTTCTATTCTACAAATATAATTTTCATTGGTCAAACTTTTTTTAGAGAATAAGTAAATATTCCTCTCTTATGTCATAAGATGTCCTCTCCATTGGAGTTCTTCTCTTTGACAATCTGTAACATTTAATATACAACCTTTCATCCTTTCCTCCGCAGCATTTTTCTTTTTAGTAAAATTAGGGGGTGGGGAAACAAATTGCTGTAATAAGGGTCTAAAAGGTGTGTAAAACATACGGCAAATAAAGTAATTTTCCAGTAAATCTGTGATATTGCCATTTCCCTTAGCAGTCTTGAGTCTCCTTCATAATAGAAGTTGCTGAGGGCTTAGAGTACTAGAAAATATAAAATACCTGTGGGACATATTCCAGTACTGTACATTAAATTTGAGGATTTTACATGTGATAAAGTATGTCAGTGTTGCTTACAGGGAATTCCAGTGATACCTCAGCTTTCTCGGACTTATTATAAATCCTTTGTTGGAATTATTGCGGCTGGTTCAATAATTCAGATTAGCCCTCATGTTTATTAATGCACTACATCTGTGCAAACAACATGTCAAGCAGAGAGTTTATTGTAATTGCCTGAGCAAACAGAACCTGAAAGAAGCAATTTCCAGTTACAATGTGCTATGACAAGTAATGAGGTAATTGGCATTCTGTCCTGATTACTTCCACCTTCCTTTTCATCAGGTCTATATTGTGTGTGATAGATAGTTTTATAAGAAATGAAGGTGTTTGATAATATGGTCTGCTGCTGCTTAAGGTTAGTGATTAAAGACAATCATAATTTTCTCTCAGAGATCTTATTAGCTTTAACATTATTTATTCATACGTGTAAGATGTGGGCACAGAATCTCTCTTTTAGTGCTATGCATGCACTTAAAATGTAAACTCATTTACAGTCCTATTGAATGCAATATCTTTGAGGTTTCCAAGCTTGGACACCACAACTTCTTTTTTTTGTGGAGAACTATGTGGTCAAGCAAGAAAAAATTGATCAACTACTTCATGTCTATGTTTAATAATAACTTTATATAGTACCTGTCAATATAATAAGTGTATTGTAGTGTATCAATACTAACAAAATAGTTAAAGCTATGATTATGGTTTCAAACTAAACTTCTGTTTTGGGGAATCTTTAAGCGTCAGAAAAAAACATTTCTTACAAGCTTTTGTTTAATATTTTTTAACATATTTATCCTCAAGCAAAAGCAAATTGTCACAAAAAGGTTTGATGGGTTTTATATTATTCTGCTATAGGCAGTTAGGCAATGGACATTTTTCCAGTGTATTCTTCAATCTTACTTCACCTGAATTTATTTTGAACTCTGCAGAGAACAAGAAGTTGGAAAATGAAAGAAATATAGAATACTCAAAAATAATGTGGATACTTTACAAGACTTCAACAAAAGTAGTTTGGACACAAAAGACATTTTTTACCTAAGACACTTAGAGCACTAGAAATCAAGCACAAGATATTTTTATAATAGAGCAGCTAGGTTGGTGGTACAAAACCTCTCCACTCTGGCATGGTACATGTTGGCCACTTCAGCTGAAGCAGGCTAACAGCTGAAGTACCATTATCAGACACAGTGACTAGTGGTGACAGATCAGTCCTGCACTGACAGTGAAATGACAGAGGGTTTTTTTTCCTTTAGGGAATTGATTAACATCAGGAAGTTTCATACCTTCAGCTTCTGTAGTATTATTTTGAGATTTGCTAATTTTTGTATTACCTTTTTTTTTTTTTTTTTTTTTTTTTTTTTAAAGTAAAGCAAACCAAATACCTTAAATTCCCTCCCTTTGGCAGTTAAGTAAAGAAGTTTTAGTACTGATTATTTTGACTAGTGCTTTCAGTTTTATATGCTAAACTTCCCATCTTCTGTTTGATGTTTCTTGGAAATGTCCTGAAGCAAGTAAAGACTGTAACTTCACTTTTTCTCCTTTTTGAATAAACTAGATAATGTTTCACCTACTCATCCTGGTTGCATAGATGAGGTGAAGCTTTTTTTAGGTAGTAGCAAAAGGTGAAAACAAAAAAAGACTATTCTTAAATATGCCAAGTAGCAAGATACAGAAAGGAGACACAATTTAACTACCTCAACTGTTCCCTGCAAACTTGTTTAATTATAAGGACATAGTGATAATTCAGCGGTGAACATAGTACTTCAGTAGCCCAAGAACGCAGTGTTTACCCAGGTAAGAGATTTACATCATCTGTCAAACTTTGCTGGTGTAAACAAAACCGATATAGAAGTTTAGTAGTATGTGAAGATATCATATTGAATTAATAACCATCTCCATCTGACTGATAGTGCTTCTTTTTTAAAATACTACAAAAAGACAGGTTCTTGTCGTCAAGACTGTCCATGGCAAATTGTCACTGTAGTGCACCTATGACAACTTGGGGGAGAACAGCAGAGTTGTCAACTCCTAGTGTTCTGCTAACAGGAGTGTGTAAGACTCTTCATTAGCACAGCTATGCTTGAACTAGGTCAAAACTTTACGTACTTACACTAGGATTTGGTTCTTTATATTATCAATAGCAGTAGACACTTCCTCAGTTGGTATGGAGGCTAAGGCTTGTAGGTAATGGAGCTTCAAATTGAATTCTGGATTAAATCCATGCTGAGTTGCCAATCCAGCACTTTGTGCTCTTTGCCAATAGCTTTGGCTCAAGTGAGAGAAACAGGCTTTGTTCTAAACTGGTGCAAATTCCTTGGTTGCTGTGATTGTAGCTTGTTCAAAGTGAGTGATCACATATGTGAGTCTTAAGTAGAGCTGTGCAAAACTTGGCAGCTGGAGTGCACAAGGGGTTTGGTGAACCTTCATTTGGCTTCTGTGTTTGTGGGTTTGAATTAGTGCTGGGAAAATTAAGGGATGATGTAGGAGATGAACTAAACAGAAGCATCTCAAGAAAGAACAAGAGTCACACAGAGCTGGGTCAAAAGTAGGTACAGTGAAAAGACAGGGGCTGTAGAAATTATGTTCACTGTAATTTAGGTATAGCTTTACTGTTGTATATATTTTTGCTGTAGTTTAGATATAACTTTACTATGCAAAGATACAACTCTAAAGGGGAAATCGTTTAATTTTGCCTTTTTTTTTTAAAGGAGTTCCTCATCCATTGGATAAAAGGGGAAAAGCTACACTTTTCTGAAAGAATGCTGACAGTGACTTACTCAGTTCTTCACTGCTCATATTATGCTTTATAATTTGTATGTCTTCTTTGCCAGAATATTCATAGTCATTAGGCATTTTCAATTCTTTTTAATTTAAGTTTTACATATTAATACATTTTATGTAAGTAGTAGGCTATGGTATATGATTCTGCTAAATAGTAGCATTATCATCAAGCCAACTTGGAGGAGTACAGGCCCTTTTAATTCTGCTTCCAAATCTTTTATCCCTTCCAAAATTTAATTAGAATAATGAGTCATTTTATATTGTAGGAATTTGAGCTGAGCCCTCTGAGGAACTTAAGAAGTGTGCTTTAAGATACGTCTGAAAATGTGTCTCTATTTTTCCTTCTTTGTAAATATTGCTATGAATTTCATGAAAATGATGATGAGATACCCTTATGTAAGTTACTTTTCATGAATCAAGGTGTTCTTTGCCTTGGGAAGAAAATATACTACTACTACTACTACTGCTATGGCTACTAGCTTTCCCATTGAAAATTCCCTGTATAGAATTTTCAACTGCTCTCAGTGGAAAATCTTTCACCCAGGCACAGATATGAGCCAGAGTGCTCCTGAGCACCACATCAAACTGTCACTCTATGGAACAATCGGAGTTGGTGAGATGCTCTATATCCGTTTCTTGAGAGCCAAATATGCACCCAGGATAATCAAGAAATCTTTCCCTTAAGTTAAGAATGCCAACTAGCTTGCCTTGGAAATGCAGTTTTCACGCAATACATATGAAAGCACCATTGATCTATATTTTCAAGACAAAGTATCAAATTTTCTGAACTGATAATGAGTAGTGTAGGACAAAGCAGCCATTTAAAATTTAGTCTATACATTACCATCTGATGTTGACTCAGCAGGGAAATCCTTCCTCAGAGCTGTTCTGTAATCAGTTTTCCTGTATTTATGCATCTCATTCTTCAAAAAACAAATGGGACAGCGCTCTTGGCTCTTACCATTCTTTTGTGTGGTCTCAGTGTTTTAGCCAAATTTGAAGCAAATCTGAATGAGAAATTATTTCAGCAAAGATATTCAGCATAGGAGTTGTGGTGAAAAAAATTGCCCTTTGTTTCAAAGGGCCCGTTATATGAAAGGGACAGCAATATATCAGAAATCAGACCAGAGAACCATGTCTACTTCGTTATAGTTTCAGCATCAACCAATCTTTTTTTTCTTCTGTCTTTCTTAAACATTAATACACATTTGAGAAATCAGGGTAGAGTTACATATATAACTTCAGAGGTTCTGGCGGTCGCTTTGGATCTTTTGGAACTGGACTCTGCTCTTAAGGACTTTATAAGTGGATTTACCACAAACAGATGAAGACCCAGGTAGTACTATTTTGACATCTAGGAAAATACACTTGCAGTTTAGCTATTTTGCTATTTAGCTATATTAGTTATTTATTTAACTGTACTGCTATTAATAAGTCCAATTGGATTGAAAGATGTTAGAAGAATGAAAGAAACCAGCTCTAGAAAAACATAGCAAATGAGCCGAGTGATTATGAATGTAACAGAGCTGATAAGTGTTCCTTTTCTAATAGGAAAATCTGAAAAAGTGTAATGAAAATGATGATGGTTTAGTATATTTTAGGATTATTCTATAGCATTAATTTAAAAAAATTCTCTACAATAAAAAGCTGTAAGATCATTCAGAAGACCTATGAAAACAATACAGCTTATTGAAATTCTGTATATTTTTACAATAGAAACATGACACTTCTATCAAACTGTTTACATTTTCACCCTGTTAGAATTTCATTTTGAGAGGACATGCTTTGATTAGTCAAGAAGGAACTATCTTTTCCTGCATAAGTGCCTACAAAATAAATAATGATATAAGAAAATCATAGGGTGCAAGTTACAATCAGCACAGACAATTTACCTAGCAAAAATATAGTCTTATAAGGAAAGAACTTACAAGCTGTTTTATAAGGAGAGAAATGATCAATGTAACTTAAAGGAAGATAATTTCTCTCATTGAAATAAGCATAAAAACAATAAAAAAAACAAGCATTCATCTATTCTATATATCTTAGGAGATATATCTAATTACAAGATGACACCAATGAAGTTAATTATACGATGTGATGGACTAGAGTGAGAAAACAGCGAGAAAATAAAAATAGAATTAGTCTATAGTTGTGTCCCTTTTTTTTTCAAGGAGAAGTGTTCATATTAGTAAAAAAAAAGTAGATGTGAGGTATAAATATACTAATTTTATGTTACATGAACTTTAAAAATAGGCTTTCTGTAAGACTTATCTTTAAAATAAGATATCCTCTATTTAAAGGATTATCTTTATGTTAAGTCTTTTCTTATTATCAGTTCAGTCCAACTTTCCTTTCAGGTGGTGTATATTGAACTCCGTGCCATAGCTAAGGAAGCTGAATCAAACACAAAATAAGAGATTTCTACATGAGAAATACAGCAAATATGCGACAGAGATACGCACATCAAATGATTTGTCAGATTTTCTGTTTCTGTTCTCTAGCCACAGAAAAGCTGATTTCTCATCTTTTGTTTGTTTCCACTATAAACAAATAAGAAATTCACAATAAATCAAGGTAAGTGAGTAATTTTTCAAATTCTCGTAAACAGACTTAAACTTTGGGTGAACTTTTTGGGTGAACACACTTCATTAGCCTTAGCTCAGAGGTTTTGAGTATTAAGATCTCAGTTAATTAATTGTTAGCTTGTCACCCTGATAAACATAAGTAACAAGAAAACCAATATGCTGCTGTTAACTAATAATATTTAATAAGTGTTTGTCAATAGCAGTCATAATCATGAGAGTATTTTTTTAATGGTTGGTAAATAATCTTCCTTATCTGTTGAAAAACGGGAGTTGATTGAGTCACTAGGGGGAATGATATTGGATGACTTTAGAGAGAAAGGCCTTCAAGAGCCTAACAAACTTTATGCTTTCCCATTTCATGTATTTCACAAGAAAGAGTATTAAATTTCAGTGTCACTCTAGCCAGCACTTAATCATTATATACAGTTTTAAAAAATATGGTATTTCTTCAACCTGATGTATTGCCTGTTAACAGAGTTAATTTTCCAGCCAACTCTTATTCCAAAATGTTGTAATTGCCTGCTGCAGGGAGCTCTTTACACAGGATACAGACCCAACTTTCTCCTTATAATTAGCTACTTCAGGGGAAGCACTCTGGCCTGGATGTTTTGAGAACTATTTCTGAACTTCCTTCTTCATTTTACTACTGCTCTAAGGGTCCAAGCAGAAGCTTGTAAATGGTAGAGACTATGATACTGTTTTCCAAGAATATATTAGTTCCAGTCAAAATATCTTCCTCCTTTGTCATCAAGACATAGCTGTACAACTGATAAATAATATGTGAAGTGTGTGGTTTTATTGTTCTTTTCACTGAAAAAATGTGGTTTTGGGAAACAAGACTGAAAATTATAATGAAATATTATTTTGATGTATCTATCTTTTCATAAGCTATATTTTCTGAAAAAAAAATCTTATGTTTTGAAAAGCTATGAAAAAAAGAAAAAAGTTTAGCACTCCCATCTTTTCACATAGCTGTATATGAATTTTATGAATGTCATTGACATAATCTATCTTGATGTCTTATAATCTCCTCGTTACAACTAGTAACTAAATACATTGTAGTCTCAAGGCATCTAAATATCTAATTTTGAGTGAGATTGCTCCTCCCCCACATTACTTCTTGACTTTCCAAGCAGTGAATGTTTGCATGTTTGTTTCATTTATTTAGTTTGTTCTTTTGCCAAAACCTCTCTCCTTTCCTTTCCAGCCTTAATTCATACAGAATTTTCAAGACAGTCACAGGTAAACTTCCCGTGCAAACACTGGAATGAATACAGGAGTATTCATGATGTTTTATCTTCCTACAAACATTCATGAGAGCAAGATTCGCTCACATGAAAGCTCAAGAGGAAAAAAAAATCTGTAAAGGGAATCAGAAATACCAGCAAAACAACTTTTTTTTCCCATAATGAAATATTAACCCTTTTCTCTAGTACCTACTCAACACTTATTCAGAGAGATGTTACATTTGCAGTGCATATTGTCTGTTCATTTTGCTAGAATTGATTTAGTTGCTTCAGAGCTGTCTCATCATGCTCAGCTCACCTTTGGCTAAATCAGCTAGAGTATTTAGGAAACTGTGTGACATTTTTCTCACATAAATTCACCATTTAAATGTTATTATTGTCTCTGAAACATTCAATTCATTGTTATTGACAATTAACACATAAAGTTGCCTATCCTTGTGATGGCAGGGACGACACATTCCCAGAAAATGACTGTCAGATCCTTGCACAGATCATGTGCTTTGGGAATTGCCTTAAGGAGAAAGAAGGAGCACAATGTTTAAGTTCAGTGGGGATTAATAAATAGGAGAATTTTCTTCAAATTTCTCTTTCAGTGGGTGTTTAATTATATAAAAGATTGGCCTGTGAGCTGCAGAAATTCACTAGGAAAGGGACCTGGACTGTGTATGCAGCCTTTTTACTAAAAAGTCCCTTTGCTGGGTTCTGCAAAGATCTAGAACAGGGAGGAGGTAACACCACAACTGAAATAAACTTTCAGGATATGGGGATCAGTTTCAGGCATATATCTCTGATGGCGTACCTGGGATTCTGCACTCTCCTTCACCATAACTCAACCATCTATCTGAAATGGTGATGTTTAGCTCCCCAACCTCTCCTTCCATCCAGTTTTGGTGGTTTCTTACTCCTGAGCTATTCACTTTGGGAATCATAGAATCACAGAATGCTTAAGGTTGGAAGGGATCTCTAGAGGTCATCTAGTCCAACCCCCCTGCACACGCAGGGTCTCCTAGAGCATGTGGCACAGGGTGGTGTCCTGGTGGGTTTTGAAGATCTTCAGAGAAGGAGACTCCACAAACTCTCTTGGCATACCATTTTCAGATAGCTAACAGTCCAGGAATGAACTCATAAGCCGAAAACTTTAAAGTAGATATTATGATGCCTGATCTTGGATTTCATTTTGTGTCCGAGGAAAAAGGGAAGTTTAAAATGATTTGCAGATTAACTTTCTCACAATGCAGTGCACAGAACTGTTTGGTCCTAAAAGTTATGGAAACTTGACCTGGTTGTTTTTCCTCTAAAATATCTTAAAATGTTAGCTTTTTTAATGGACTGAGGTTCAGAAAATCTGAAAAATGAATATTAACTTCCAGCATATAAGGAGATGAGATTCATATAAATTGGAGACTATTCTTAGAAAGCAAAGGCATAACATGTCTCTGGAGAGGAAAAATGGATCATAGCCTTGAATATACTGTAAATATCAGTAGTTAAGGTGTCCTAAACTAACAGAAAATTTTTTTTTTTACATATCATCATTTGCTCCACAAGCTCTGTTTAGAGCTGGAGTCCTTTTCTGAAATTAAGATTGTTAATCTAGCTGGTAGAATAGATTTATTTATTTATTTATTTTGTTTTAACTGTCAGCTAAATTTCACTAGTTAGGACAAAAAAAGTGGTCAGGGACATTAGCATTTATAATCAAATATATGAATAATGAATAAACTGAATATTAAGAATTTTAGATCTGTACACTTAGGAATCTTAATCAACTTAGGAAGTTTTATGATATCTTCAGGCAGAATAGCACCTGTCAAGTGCTATTCAGTCAAGTGCTGCCTGATCCTGGAAGTCAAGTTCATGGTGGTATTGGTGGTGCTGCAATTGGAGAAAAACAACTTTGTCCTTATGCTGTCCTTAAGGTTCTGACTTATGTTTAAAGGATCATTTGTGAATTTTACAAGAACACATGCACATAAAGCTGAGGAGACCAGAACTGCCCAGATGATTGCCCTATCCATAAGACTGTAGTCAGGCTCACAGTTCAGTTTTCATTTTCTCTTCTTATAAATCTTGAATTCCTGTCTGCCTGGTGCAGACTGGATTGAAAGCACTTCACTTTGCATTGCCAAGAATCTGACGGATGGGGTACTCTTGCTGCAGAGTACCGACCACTTCATAATACAAAAAAAGCTTAAGTCCTTTCTTGTAGCTCTCAAACAGCATTTCACTGGACAGTAGTTGTTTGATTAGATTTTTTTCCAGTAATTTTCATAGGCAATTTTGTAAAAACAGTAATAAGTATATTGCTCTTTATGTGAAAGTTGCTCTGTATGTGAGAGAGCAACTGGAATGCACGGAGCTCAACCTGGGGGTGGATGATGAGAAGGTTAAGAGCTTATGGGTAAGGGTTAAAGGGCAAGCTAACATGGGAGACATTGTAGTGAGTGTCTGCTACAGACCACCTGACCAGGATGAGGGAGTTGATGAGGCCTTCTACGGACAGCTGGAAATTGCCTCACTGTCACAGGCCCTGGTTCTCTAGGAGGCTTCAACTACTCTGATATCTGCTGGAAAGACAACACAGTGAGGCACAAACAGTCCTGGACGCTCTTGCAGTGCGTTGATTATAACTTTTTGACACAGGCCTTGCAGGAACCAATGAGAAGAGGTGGTCTACTGGACCTTGCACTAACAAACAGAGAGGGACTTGTTGGAGATGTGAAGGTTGCGGGTAGCCTTGGCTACAGTGATCATGAGCTGGTGGAGTTCAGGATCCAACAAGGAGGAGGCAGGGCTGTAAGTAGTCTTGCAGCCATGGACTTCAGGAGGGTCAGCTCTATCCTCTTCAGAGACCTACATGGAAGAATCCAATGGGCTAGGGCTCTAGACAGAAGGAGGGGCTGAAGAGAGCTGGTTAGTATTCAAGCAGCATTTTCTCCATGCTGAGGGTTGGTGCGTCCGTATGAATAAAAAGTCAGGCAGTGGGAGGCGCAGAAGGCCTGCGTGGTTGAGCAAGGAGCCCCTGGCAAAACTCAAACAGTAGAAGAAAGTACACAAAATATACTGGCTATATACAAAATATACAAAATATACTGGCTAAATGACAGGGCCCAGAGAGTAGTAATCAACGGTGCCGAGTCCAGCTGGAGGCCTGTGGWTAGTGGTGTCCCCCAGGGGTCAGTCCTCGGTCCGGTCCTGTTCAATTTATTCATTAACGACCTAGATGAAGGGATGGAGTGCTCCCTCAGCAAGTTTGCTGGGAGGAATAGCTGACAGCCCTGAGGGCTGCGCTGCCATCCAGAGGGACCTGGACACACTGGACAACTGGGAGATGAGTAACCTCATGAAGTTCAACAAGGGCAAGTGTAGGGTCCTGCACCTGGGGAGGAATAACCCTAGACACGTCTAGAGGCTGGGGACCGACCTCCTGGAGAGCAGCCCCGCAGAGAGGGACCTGGGCGTCATGGTGGACGACAAGTTGACCATGAGGTAGCAGTGTGCCCTCGTGGCCAAGAAGGCCAATGGGATCTTGGGGTGCATTAAGCAGAGCGTCTCCAGCAGGTCGAGGGAGGTGATTCTGCCCCTCTACTCAGCCCTGGTGAGACCGCACCTCGAGTACTGTGTGCAGTTCTGGGCTCCCCAGTGCAGGAGGGATGTGGAGCTACTAGAGAGAGTCCAGCGCAGGGCCACAAAGATGATTAGGGGCCTGGAACATCTGCCCTATGAGGAAAGGCTGAGAGAGCTGGGCCTCTTCAGCCAAGAGAAGACTGAGAGGGGATCTGATCCATGTATATAAATATCTCAAGACAGGGAGTGAGGAGGAGGGGGCTGGCCTCTTCTCAGTGGTGGCCAGTGATAGAACYAGRGGAAAYGGCCAMAAATTGAGGCACCAAAAGTTCCACAGGAACTTGAGGAAGAATTTCTTAACGGTGAGGGTGACAGAGCCCTGGAACAGGCTGCCCAGAGAGGCTGTGGAGTCTCCTTCTCTGGAGATCTTCAAAACCCGCCTGGACATCACCCTGTGCCACATGCTCTAGGGGAGCCTGCGTGTGCAGGGGGGTTGGACTAGATGACCTCTACAGGTCCCTTCCAACCCTAGCCATTCTATGCTTCTATGATTCTATGAAATATGGAAAAAAGGACAGGTCCCTTGAGACGATTTTAGGAATGATGTCAGGGAGTGCACGGCTGTGACAAGGAAAGCTAAGGCACATTTGAAATTAAATCTGGCAAGGAATGTTAAAAATCACAAGAAGGGATTTTTCAAATATATCAATAGCGAAAGGAAGATTAGGGAAAACATGGGTCTGCTGGTGAATGGAATGGGTGCCCTAGTGACAAAATACACAGAAAAAGCAGAGTTGCTGAATGCTTCGGTGTTTACCAAGGGCAGACCTTTAGCATCTCAGGAAAAGAGAAGAGGACTGGAGAGAGAAAGACTTGCCCTGAGTAGAGGAACAATTGGGTCAGAGCACCTAAGGAAACTCGGTACTCACAAATCCATGGGCCCTGATGGGATGCAGCCCAGAGTGCTGCGTGAGCTGGTGGATGTTATTGCTAAGCTACTCTCCATCATCTTCAAAAGGTCCTGGAGAACAGAGGAGGTGCTGGGGGACTGGAAGATAACCAATGTCACCCTGGTCTTCAAAAATGGCAAGAAGGAGGGCCTGGGCAACTACAGGCCAGTCAGCCTCACCCCCATCCCTGGAAAAGTGATGGAGCAGCTCATCCTAGCTGTTGTCTCCAGGCACGTGGAGGACAAGAAGATGCTCAGGAGTAGTCAGCATGGATTCACCAAGGGGGCCATCATTCCAGACTAACCTGATAGCCTTCTGTGATAGAATGACTAGCTGGATAGAGGAGGGCAGATCGGTGGATGTCATCTATCTGGACTTCAGCAAGGCTTTTGACACCATCCCACACAGTATCCTCCTGGGTAAGTTCCAGAAGTGTGGGATAGATGAGTGAGGAGTGAGGTGGATTAGGATTTGGCTGGATGGCAGAGCTCAGAGTGTTGGCATCATTGGCGTAGAGTCCAGCTGGAGGCCTGTGGATAGTGGTGTCCCCCAGGGGTCAGTCCTYRGTCCGGTCCTGTTCAATTTATTCATTAACGACCTAGATGAAGGGATGGAGTGCTCCCTCAGCAAGTTTGCTGATGATAAGAAACCGTGAGGAGTAGCTGATAGCCCTGAGGGCTGCGCTGCCATCCAGAGGGACCTGGACAGACTGGACAACTGGGTGACGAGTAACCTCATGAAGTTCAACAAGGGCAAGTGTAGGGTCCTGCAGCTGGGGAGGAATAACCCTAGACACCTATACAGGCTGGAGACCAACCTTCTGGAAAGCAGCTCTGCAGAAAAGGACCTAGGCGCCATGGTGGACAAGTTGACCATGAGGCAGCAGTGTGCCCTTGTAGCCAAGAAGGCCAATGGGGTCCTGGGGTGCATTAAGAAGAGCATCTCCAGCAATTCAAGGGAGGTGATCGTCCCACTCTCCTCAGCCCTGGTGAGGCCGCACCTCAAGTAGTGTGTCCAGTTCTGATCTCCCCCGTATAAGGGGGACGTGGAGCTGCTGGAGAGAGTCCAGCGCAGGGCTACAAAGATGGTCAGGGGCCTGGAACATCTGCCCTATGAGGAAAGACTGAGAAAGCTCGCACTGTTTAACCTGAAGAAGAGAAGGCTGAGAGGGTACCTGATCAGTGTCAACAAGTATCGCAAGGAAGGTAGTGAGGAGGTTGGGGCCAGCCTCTTTTCAATGGTGGCCAGTGATAGGACTAGAGGAAACAACCACAAACTGAAGCATCAAAAGTTCCACAGGAACTTAAGGAAAAAATTCTTAGCAGTGAGGGTGACAGAGCCCAGCCCTGGAACAGGCTGTGGAGATCTTCAAAACCGGCTTGGACACCACCCTGTGCCACATGCTCTAGGAGACCCTGCGTAAGCAGTGGGTTGGACTAGATGACCTCTAGAGGTCCCTTCCAACCTTAAGCATTCTATGATTCTATGATTCTATATTTGCATACTCCAAACCAGATTAGAAAGTAGCTCATATTTTACTTTAATTCAAAAAATTGCAGAGGTGAAATATTTTTAAATGTTATTGCTCCCCCTCAGCAGGAAGTTGAAGTATGCTGAGAAGCAATAGGTAGTGCTGTATAAAGACACCTTTACACAGGAGGCAGGAATAATCTAGTCCTTTCCTTACCTACCCCAGGGTCTTCAGTCATGAGTTAGTGCAAGGGGAAATCTACTTTGCTTTTTTTGTTCTTAACAAGATTTTGGAAATGTTTGAGGAATTTTCAGTAATGTAGCTCCTGATATCATGTGAAACCATGAAACTCTCAGCTCCGCTTTCATCCGTTTCACAGGTAAAAACAAGGTTGTAAGTCTTGAGTTGTAAAGCCTTAGAAACCAAAGGTAAAAAATGGAGTTGGTACAATAGCAGGAAGTTAACCTAGAAAAATGGATCTTCTCTTTTATTTTGTCAATGAAATAGTAGAATTGAAGATTGGATGAATGTGCTGAATACTGAAAAGTTTACTTCAATGTTGTTTGTACAATTTAGTTTCAATGAGAAGACTAGGTAAGAAAAACATTGTGGGTTTTTGTTTTTTTTAAATATTTTGCCTGTTAATAGTCTTACTGTTCAGGCTTTTCTATTTACAAGACATCTGCTTATATCTCACAGATCTGCTGCATATCTTATGATAAAAGGTTAGAAATGTGTGTGTGGCGGGCGGGATATTATTATTTTGGCCATGTGACTGCCAGCTTTTAGCAAATGACATCATCACCTTAGTATTTGCTTTGACACATAATAAGCCTTAACAATACAGCAAAGCTCTGTTTTAAAGCTCAAAGAAGAAATATTTGGCAGAAACACTTCAATTTTTCAGTAACTGTAGGAAGTTAGCAGTTTGACTGCACAGGTCAGTTGATGAATAAGGCAAGAATAAATCACATTTTAGGTAAGAATCTTAAGAATATCTTAAAAATATCTTAACTGAATCAGTCTAAGCCTTAAAACAAATGCAGGCTTGCTTCAGGTGATATGCCAAGATTTTTGACAATTCAATGAACAACTAGTTAAGAAAATGAGATATAAATTAGCAGCAGAGTTGAATCTGCATGTATTTAGGGACAATAATGGGTGTGAACTTTCTCCCAGAGCTTTCTAGTGCTCCTTCTTGTGGAAAATTCTGGCTTCATTAACTTTGGCTGCCAGACTCTGGGCTGTTTTTGAAAAGTAAAAAGCCATCCAAGTTTTTTACAGTAGAATAAAAATAAGATCTTTTTAAGAATGGATTTCTGCTTAAACTGAGTTGGCTTTCCTACAAAATAGAAAGAATGAAACTCAGCAAGGAAAACAACAACCTTGATACCATAGTGGAAAGCCTGGACAAAAACATGTCTTCCAGTTCCATCTGTCTGGCTAGAGTTTCAAGCAGAACAGTGTCATGGTTTGCAGTATTCATGACTAGCAGGCCTTTAGTTAAAATATTAAAGGTCAGCAGAGACCAGATGAAGGGCCGGGGTTGACACTGCAAGAATTTCAGCCTGAGTGGGAGGCTGATGGTCATTTCATGGATACCAGGGCCAAAGCATCTAAAGGTGAACCTACCTTTTTCAAAGTGGGGAGGACTGTGACTCTTACTCTGACCTCTCAATAGAAGTTCAGGCTTTATTGAATAATTAAAAAAAAAAAAAGGCAGCACATGAATATATATTGACCAATACCTAAGTAACAGGGGTAACAATTAATGTTAGGTTGTCATTGTTTCTATTACAGTGTTAGTGCAATTTCACATGCTATAGTAAAATAAGTAAATCCTCCTGTTCATGAGTTTTTATGGGGTTCTAATCTAAGAGTCATGCAAGAAAAGTACAGATTGATGTTGTGGATATTAAACTTCAGGCAGGAGAGAGTATAGAAAAAAAAATGAAGACAGAGTTCTGTTAAGTTTAACATTATAACTTGTGCCAGGATTTGAATTTAATCAGTCCTGACTTTACCCAAGAAGATAAGATGAAATTTCAGCCTGATTTTGAGACTCAGCTGATGGGTGGAAAAGGCAGTTTTTCATTGAGAAAGTGCCTGAGAACAAGCTGTTCTTGAGAGCAACAACAGAGATGTGAGCAGAAAAGAAAAAGTGAGCTGAGATGTTTCTGAATGTGTTTGTTTTGTTTCTCTGGGTAACTTAGAGAGAACTGGGTGGATTTAAGGATACTAATAATCTACTCTTAGACAAAGAAAATTTCCTTTCCTGTGATATTTTTTCCATTCCTATTTTCCATCTGTCTTTTCATATTGTAAGCTCTAAGGGTAATATCTGTGCATTCATATATGTTTGTAAAGTACTTGGCACTCTCCCTCTGTACTACTTTAATGCAAACACTAAAAGCCAAGACAGTATAAAATATTAGCTTTTCAGTTATATTAAATCAGAATGGTTCACTTAACTCCTCTCTCTTTTCTGCTTTCTGTGAAGGATACCAATTAAAGTAGCCTGTAAAATAGATGATGATTCATTAAATAATGGGGTCTTGATGTCATCTATGCTGGTTTTACCCCAGTGAATTTCTTTTTCGTGATGTTGCACATGGCTTTTCTTCTTGTAGCTGAAATTAGAATCAAGGCTGCACCAAAAATGGACTAATTGAAAGAGGCTAGTTAAATTGTAGATTATTTCCTGCCTTTATACTTACTCATAAATTGCTAAAAACACAGAAGAGTATGTCACAGTCTCCTTTCCTGGCTCCAACTGATCTGGAGATGCATAGGGAGTAATAGGATGTTTCCTTCTGAAGCTTTTCCTTTTTATGGTAATATTTTAGATATAAACTTTACAGAAAATTATTGGAATTAAATCAAAAACTGAAAAAAAATTTTTTACCTACAGATAAAGATATATTAACTACTTACCAATAAACTCTTGTTTAAAAATTTTCATTGTGATAACAAGCACTTGAAGATAATTAAGAACTTTTGGTAATAAAGAAATGTAGGGCACATGCACAGAAACTTCATAAAAAGTTACTCAGACTAGACCTGAATGCATGTATGTAACAGTGTTATACTACAAAGGGATAGATGGATGGATGGATGAATAAATAGATAGATAAATAGATAGATAGATAGATAGATAGATAGATAGACAGACAGACAGACAGACAGACAGCTATGCATCTGGTGTATCATATCCAAGTGAACATGCCTTTTGCACAAAGAGCAGTCAGGTGGCTTCACTTTCACTCTGTGATTATATCCAGCTGAGTGCCCTTTCACAGTGCTATATTGTGTGCTATAGAAACACCCTTAAAGTTACTTAATACTACTCTTTACATATTCATACTCTGAAGTGAATGAATTACCTGTTAGAAAATAGCTTGCAACAGTTCATAAGCATACTATACTATTTTACTACACCCTATTTGAAGTTTTCCAGGTTTAAATGTTTGAATTTGCCAATACAGTTTTGAAGAAAGGAAGTAACTGAAACATATTTTTATGTTTTTATGACAACCCTCCATTCTGTGCTTTAATAACTATTTGAACTACAACCCTAACAGTCAAGACTGCTATTCCTTGTGCTAGGAGACAGTTATTATCTCAGCAGGGAACAGAAAAAACGATCAGGTTTGATCATGGTATTTGGAGGGACCTCAACATGGGTTGTCTTTCCTTCTTTAGCTTGCTACCATAGAAGCTTTGGTCCAGATGTTAGGAAAGAATATCTGGTCTATTTTGGTGCTAGGAAAAAAAGAAAGATTCTTATAACATTAACTATGCAATAACAAATGTTGGAATATTCTACACAGATTTTTTTTCTGGAGGAAAGTAATCATGGGAACAAAGCAGAAACCATAGTTGAGCTAAAACTAATAAAAGGTAGTGCATACGAGTCACTTCTAAACCACAAGTGCTGCTGATCTCAGGAAGTCACCAACCCAGTTGTCCAGATCGGTTTAGATTATGAAAGCTTTGGAGCAAGGAACATGTTTTCTAATATGTTAATGTAATACCTATACACAGCTGATTACAGGAATTGCTAGGCATTGCAGCAACATGTATGACTAGAAATAATGCATATACTCATAACACCATTACACATAGAGAAGTAATGAAAAAATTCTTTAAAGACAAATTTAAGAGTGTTGCATGAAGTTTTTCCCAAACAAGGATTTGAGATTTTACTCCTTAAGTTCCTTGATGAAGAAAGTAACTAACTCCTTTGTGACAAAAAAAACCCACCACCACCAATAAAAAAAAGCTAAAAATGATTATCTTTTCATAACTATGCTTTTACTTCTTACAGAGTTGGCAAGAAACGCTGAAGATTTTTGTATCTCCAATGATTGAAATATGAGTAATTGCACATATAATTGAACTGCCAGATATAATTTTTCTGATTAGGAATATACAGATTTCAGTTTGGTTTTATAGTTTGCAAATGATCTAGCATCATAGATTTCTAGGTTAATATGATCTATTGAGATGGATTTCCTTTGGTTTCTTTGTGCAAAATAAAGCCAGGCAATGCACAAACACTTAATTCTATTAAAGATTAATTCCATTAAAGTGGTGTCATGGTTGTGAAGTGATAAATGTGACAGGAATGAGTTTGATTCATGCCTGGGATACACTGAATTTTACAAGCCATGCTTTTGATGCATATCTTCCAGACAAAGAATTTTTTTCTGCATGTGGGTTAGAGCCACAGAAGGCACCAACAATTTCAGGAAACTGGAACCAATCTATTTAGTAATAAACTGTGAGTTGTGAAGGAAAAGCCAGGGTGTCCTTCCTACCCAAGCTTTCAACAAGCTGAAAATATAAAAACACTACCTAGCTCCTCCTGAACATAAAATCAACTTCAGTAACTGTCTGCATCCCTGTCTGCTATTGCTAAGAGCGTAGACTTCATGATTTTGCTCAAAGTTGTAATTTTCATTGTTCACCTAGGAATTGTATATGTTGTTGCTATTTACAAAGTACAATAGAGAAAAACCCCCTTATAATTGGAGTAGCAATCATATCTCCTGGACCTCTATGCAAGCAGCAAGAGAATGTTGAATATATTTAGTAAAAAAATAAATAAATAAATAAGAGTTTAGATTCAGTGCAACATGAGAATTAAACATTTTTATTTTAACTGCAAATTTTACACTGCACAGGTTCAGAAGAAAAATAATTATACTAATAAAAATTCCCTTTGTAAATTAAACTTTGTTATGGAGAAGTCACAGAGTGAAAGAATGGAGGAAGGGTCACAAGGACTTTTAAATTAAACTATGCAATGGGAAATAACAACCTTGCAACCTTGTTGTGACTACAGATAACACTTATGGTATAGATCAGGCCTTCTAGAAAGGCTGTGAGAGATGTTACTGAAGTCAAAAATACAGACTTTGCTGAACTGAGACCATATAGCATAGGTTTGTTGGTGATGGTAGTTTTTTGCTCATATACATTCCTTTAACTGTATCTCTTATGAGAAACATATAGTCGGAAAAGGCTAGTTGTGGGATAGTTTTAATTAACTTAGTATGCTTCCAATCCATCAACCAAATGGATCAAATAGGTTCAGTATGCTAAATGTAAATAGCTGCATTACGGTGGGGGGGGCAGTCATAAATTCAACATATTACTGAGTTTTCTCTGAAGCTACTGTACTGACTTTCCAACTGGAGCAATTACAGCATTGCTGTTTCTTTCATAAATCTTTTTATTAATTTTTGATGCATATAAATATACAAAAGTCATAAATATGAACAAATAGTATAAAAAAGAAATTACAAATGATGTTGTTTTATAACATCAACTATAATCTTCATTTCTAGAGCAATAATTTCCATTCTGTTGTCTCAAAATGTCTTAGAAATATCAGCTATTTTCAAGCCCTTTGTGAGAAGGGCAGGCATTAGTGTCTTCATCTAAACTGCCTTCAGTTTTTACAAATGCCTGCTAATCTGGCATTTTTGGAGGGAAGATTAGGAAAGGAAGACTACCAAAACTGAAATTTGTGAAATGGGATATGAAAATGCCTTTTCCTGTCACTGTTTTCTTTAAGGAACTCCCAGGCCTGTGGGAGAAAAAAAATAAAGAAAAAAGAAGAAAAAAAAGTGTGGTAGGAAAGAAATACAGTCCACGACTTCCAAGTCTCAGGTTTGTTTTTGTTTTTGTTTTTTTAAATTATTTTTAAAAAGAGAGTAGCAACAAGAATCACAATAGGAAAATAGCAGAAATATCCTCTATGATCTGAATCCGTATCTGCTGTATGCTACTTTAGCCGACATGAGAAAAAATTGATCCAGTAGTTACTTTTATTCAGCTATGAATGTAAGACCGCATTTGCATGTAAGACTATGTAACACAAATGCATATTGCAATGTTGGGAAATTGTCCTAGTTTCAAGAAATTAAATGAGCCTTAAACATTTTAATTCACCAGTCTCTCTTGATTTATTCGTATGATTTCACTAAATAGTTTGATAGGTTGTTTTAGAATATTCTGTTAAATAAGTAATATTTACAAGATTTTTTTCTGTTCCTGCGGGGATAATAGAACATTATAACAGTTCCCTCACACAGAAAGCTCTCAGCTTTTAGCCCCTTTTCTGCTAAATCTAAGACTCAGTGTGTCACCCTAGCAGTGTTGACACATTTATTCAGTGTAGATCAAACAAGAGTGTGTAAAATGACGGGGGAAAAATTGGTAATGCTGGAGAGGACACTAAATTCTACAGAAAGAGACCCTGAAGTAAGAAATGTTTGTGCAGGTTATCTCACAACAATCTGCCTGATCACAATGTTTTGTGGAAAGCATTGACTTTTGTCCCAGGAGCTCACCAATCTTCTGCAACGTTCAGGGGACCCCAGGAGCTGTTCAGGAAGCCAAAACTTCACGTGCAGAGAGACCATTTCCTTCACCTTTCTCCAGATAGGTATTGCTTGGCTCAATCGTATTGTATGATATCACTGAAAATCCGTACTCCTTTGTAAAACTATTTGCAGAGACAATAATGAATTACAAATAACATAGGTCTAAAAGAAGACCCCTGGGTCATCCCAATGCATACATGTCCATGCATAGAAACCACCTTGGTGGTAACTTAGGAAGCTTTCTAAATATGGCAGATCATGAATTTCTAGATCATTTTTTCCTTCTTTTCCCAGAACTTCTGATTATCTAGTATGAAATTTACCTAAATGAGGATTATGTGGAGCAGATTTTACTCCTTTAATTATAAAGAAGACTTATTTAATGTTGTTATACCAACCTCCTCTCTGTTGCTTGCAGATTCCCTGCATAAAGCAGACTGGACATGAAGCAGGATGGTAACGAGCAAGACAAGCCTTGAAAGGGACCTCTTGTAAGTAATGTAGGCCTGAGGAGACCTGAGTCCAAGCATGCTTGTTGAGACATCCCGACTGACAGCTTCTGATTTGAGCAGGTGAACAGGTAGTTCAGAAAGTGGGGAGAAGAGAGCTCAGAAGTGCCTTACCTTGAGGTCTTCTGACTGCAGCGGTTGTGGTTCTGATTCCACACCTGAAAAAAGAGAGGGGGATGGTAGTGGCTGTTGTCATTTTCTTTTTGCCAAATTTCTAACCCAAGTACCTACATTGTTACATGCTTAATGCTGACATGCAAATACTGATGCTCATGCATATGTATGAATATGTCAGTGTCGGTCTTCAGCCATGGATATCTGTATGCTTGACTGGCATGTGTATTGCTGATTACTTGATTCTTGGATTCCAGTGATTTTTTGAGACAGCTGAAACCCCTATTTATTTATTTATTTATTCATTCATTTATTCATTTATTTATTTAATTAATTATTTATCGACTTGTTTATTTAGTAAAGTATCAAAAAAAAAGAAAAAAAAGAAGGCCAAGGTTGATTTAAATTTGGAGTTTTGTTTTTCAAGGCTTTTCCTTTCATTCTTTCTTTCTTGTCTCTTTTTTTCCTTTTTTTTTTCCCTTTCTTTGGCTTTGGTGTTTTCTCTTAAGCTGTGTTTCAGCTTGCAGCAAGTGGTTGGCCACCCCTACCCTTCTGGTTCCTTGCTTTCTTTTACACTCTTCCAGAACATGTTTCATGCCTTCCCTCTTTCTTGTTTAGACTAAATTAGCCAATGAACAACCTGACCCAGCTGCTTAGCTGTTCCCTGATCTGCATTTTACTTCTTAATGAGCTCAGAGTGACAAGCTATTTAGGCTGCTCGTTCCAGCATCAGCTCTGACTCCATCTGTAACTTTAGTGCCACTTCTTTGTCAGCAATGCCAATTACAAATGTGTGCCTTTCTAATTTACAGCCTTCTAGTTATAACGCCCACGCTGTGCTCCGTGTGTTCCCTCTTTGCTTCTCCTGTTTGCAGTCACCTGAGCAGACCTTCAGATTGTCAGAGCAAGGGCCTGCTACATAGCTGGCATTGATCTGCTATCTATAGCCCCATATACAATTTGGCACAGCATAGATCATTTGCTCCCTTTCATCTGCCCTGAGTTTGGAAAGCGCCGTTGGTTCACATGAGGTTCTAGGAACCTGTCTGTGGATTGATCCTTCTGTGAACTGGCAATCCTGGAGCAAATGTGTTCCCTCGCATATGATACTGCAATATGGGAAAAAGAATTACTTACAATGCATCTGTAGGGCTACATTATATTTTTCTTGGCCTCCTCCACATTCATCTGCAGGCAAATCTTAAAAATGTTCCTCTTTTGCCCATGAGCAATTACTAGGACTTTCTTTCTCTCTTTCTTTCTTTCTCTCTTTCTTTTTTTCTTTCTCTCTCTCCTTCTCTCCTTCCTTCCTTCTTTCCCTCCCTCCCTCCCTCCCTCCTGAAGTCTGTGTCACTAAATACAATAGCAGAGAAGAATGACTAGCAATTTTTTCTACTGAGCAGTTGAAAATGGATCTGTACTTTTCTGCTACTGCTGAGTATGTATCCTCTGCTGACCATTTGGTCTTCTCAGGAGTAAGGCTCAAATCTAGGAAGATGGTTAGCAGGACACAAAAGGAAGCAATCTGTTTGGCTCATTAGATTCTCAAAGAGACACTTCCTCAGACTTAATGGCCAGTATATTTTAAATTAATTAAAAGAAATAACTACTTCATATTGTTCATGATCTACTTCAATTACATTTCTTCATCACTGTGATGTTGTTCCAATTGGTTGGATTTGGAAAGACTATTACTGTCACTGTCCATACCAGATAAGACATTAATAATCTTAGATGATGTGGTTTCATCTAATGTTTACAGTGAGTGTGTTTTCTTCTCCATTAACCTTTGACTCCCTGTTTTGACTCTGGAATAATACTCTTTTGGATCATGTCCTGGAAAATGTGGAATATTCTCAGTTTCTGTAAACTGCAAGAAAAATGAGGGAAGTCCCAAGTAATTATGAGTATCAGGTGGCCAACAGGCTTTCATGAGCTCACAAGCTCCATTTCTTTTGTCAGATCTTATGCCAAAATGAGTCATTATCAGCTGAGGTGATCAGCTAAGGTGATATCCCATGGACAGTGGAAGTATAATTTGGCTTGATGTGGAGTACAAAGATAAGTAGGGTGAAAATTTAGAATCTATTTTATGTTATTATTTTTATTCAGGCATAAAAATAATTTTCTCCTGGGAATACTAATTGGATGAAGTTATTAAAAGAGTTCTTGCATGTGTATACATTGAAAGTCTAACAAAGATAAATTGCAGACCATTGCATAAGGAAGTTATGCACAGGTCTCAAGCCTGTGGAAGTGTCCATATGAACTGCTGTGTTCAAACGTCTTTATTTAAGAAGCCCTTGTACACGCTAATTTTGAACCCATTATATTCTGTTTCTTAAAGCTGGCCACCACCCAGTTTTGCAGGAGGTCAATATGGGCATGGGCAAAGTGCCCATCTATAAAAGTTTATGAATAGTCAATAACTAAGCTATGTAATTTGCTTAAAATATTAAAAATACTATGAGATTTGCAAATTTTATCAGAAATTCTTCTGCAAATCTTTCTATTTCAGAGCAACTGTCCTTTAAAGACTATTCAGAGTTGACATATGTAGCCAGTATAATGAAGAATTGAAGAGTGCTTCTGTTTTCCTACATAAAACAAGTACAGAAAGTGTTAGTGTATTGGATAGTCAAACCTGTGACCTTTCATTTTAATATCCCAAATTTCAGTTTATTTATCTGTTTGTTGGGAAATCCTCACTGAAAAAGCCATGGTACTGTGGTCATTATTCTAAAATAATACCGTTAGGTTCTGTGTTTATGCCTTCTTAAGTTAAAGCATCTTTTTGAGAGAGAATAATTACAACTGTTCCATTAGATAAGAAACCTTTCCAAAGCAGTGGAAAAACTTCTTTTAGATTAGTGTGGAATTCCAGTCACATGCAAGAAGGAAGAGATCCTCTCCCTTTTACTTTTTTTTGTGTGTGTGTGTGTGTGTGTGTCTGGGGCTAACAAAAGCATAAAAATTTAAAATATTAGACAAATTATTTTAGATGTAGTAGAAAGATAAGATTATGAACACAGAGGCTGTTTTCTGCTCTCGACTTCTCACTGTGTGTCTCCACCCTCTTTTAGGGAACATGCTAGGGGCATGCTGGAAGGCAGAGTGTAGAGGTGTATGGGTTGTGTTGCAGCCTGGCTGTTCTTCAGCTGGAGTATCAGCTACAGGGCATGATTACAAGCTGGCACAACTTAGAGCAGCCCTGAGGCTGCTCAGAATTGCAGTGGGGCCCAAGCAGTCCCCAGATGGCCCCAGGAGATGAGACTGCCTTTGTCACCATGTTCCTTTCCTGCACTGAGAATACCTTAGGGAAAGAAGGAAAATCTGGCAAGCGAACAGATCTGGAGAGTTAAGAATGTGTCATTTTTAAGTAGTCACTTTTACAATTTATAAGATCAAGATTTCCTCATTAATTTCCATTGATACTACATCAGCTGAGAGCTTCTTTGTCAAACCAGGTCATTCTCTTCCAGCAGTTTTGTTTTGTGGGTTTTTTTTTTTTGTGCACTGAAATTAATAAATTAATACACATTGAGATTAGAAGTCCATATGCTATAATTTAATTTAACTTCTTATGTTATGTAGGTCATTGAATTCAATCCTGTAATTTCTGCATTGAAGCCAGTAACTTGTAGCTGAGCTAGAACATAACTTCTGAAACACTACTCACTATTAAGGACACCCACTGGCAGAGAATATACCATGGCCTTTCATAATTTTTTTCACGTGGTTAATTATTCTCAGTGTTAATACCGTACATCTTATTTTCAGTTCCTCTCTCTTTTAAGCCAGCAATGGGAAAATATGTGATGTTTTCATGGTGTTCTATAGGGAACTGCTCAGCACCAATCTAGCTGGAACAAGGATGTTGTAACACTCTTACTGCTCCTTTCTACAAGTAGTGATGCATCAGTAGCCTTCTAGGTCCCCCCTGCGTACTACAGGTGTATCTGTAAGTAGCAAGGGTTCGAGCACAACATAGAAACAAATCCTCCCTTCCTGACGGTTGCCAGACGATCACCTGCCTTCACACAGGATGCTGAGCCAGAGCTTGCGGGGCAGAGCAGAAGGGCGAAGACCCTGGGTGCCCCTACTCCCTATCGTGTGCATGGCAGGTTCGGGAGGTAGGAGGAGCACTCTTCCCCTGAGGGTGTGTGCGTTTCTGTGAAAACACTGCTGTTATGCTGGCCTGCTTGCAGGTTACAGCGTTGTCAGATTAGGATATTTCATCAATTTCCACGGGAGCAGACATGGCGGGAGAGGTACCTGGCGGATCTCAGCCTCTCCCCTTAATTATAAAATGACTACTGCTACAAGGAAATCAAAACTTTTGCTGATTTCCAGGCTAACTGGTGCTGTAAGAACAGCTGAGGACTAAGAATTGGTTGCACTGCCTTCCATGCAGGCTGAAATGTTCTGTTCGCAAAAGCAACAGTACGGTTGGCGTGCTTTTTTTCTCTTTGCTTCTTCATCTCCAAATGTGCTTTAGTCATAACCTAGAGGGACCACCTGCGAGCGAGAGGGTAGTTTAGTCTCCATGCTTATTCAGTCCTTGGTCTCTCTGCTGAGACTGTCAAGCCAAGAATGCCAATTAGTTCAGCATTAACAAGCCTCTTTATGTGTTCTATTGGGCCTAAGAATTGACAGCTTGAATTCTGAATTTCCTTGGTTATGTGGATTTATGTTAAATTCTTGTTTCTCATGAAAATGCTCTCAAGCCACTAGTTGGGCTGTAACTAATTGTTCCAAAATTAGAACTGGGCGTGAATCAAAATCTGGTCCGGTTACGCTTGGACTTGGACACATTACCATGTCTAAACTGTATGGCTTTATGCTTAACTCTTTTCTGCAGTGCTCCCCTGAAATAAGATGCTTTGTCTAAAGATGTGAAAAATCCTGGTGTTATGTGAGCGGCTGCCCATGGGCCCGATGCTGATGCAAGGAGTGGAGTTTGGAATAAGTCCTAATCAGGGACAAAGTTTGTAAAGTTTGCTTCTTCCTTTTTGCTTTATTATTTTGCTACTGCTTCTTTTTTTTTTTTTTTTTTCCTGTTAAGATTTAAAAATCCGTGCTGTATATAATCTTTGTACATACAGGTTCACATTAGCCCATATCCATAAAAGTACTGGGTACTTTTGGGCTGTTTTAGAGATATTCTTCTTTCTCCCATGTTACCCTAGGTACTGGGAAGAACTATTCATAAACCTTCAGAAAACCACACTGCTTTACTCCATAATTCTACTTGCTTCTTAAAAAGAAAAAAAAAAAAAAAAGCAAGACTAATGTGCTAATCTCTCCTATTGAGATCTTCTACCGGATGCTGTAGAACTGATATTTTAGTGTGTATGTTCACAGGATCTGACCTCCCCAGGGTACAGGTTGATGGTCTCGATCCCCATGCTTTAAAGTGACATCTGGATGCAGTGATGTATAAGTACCTGAAAAAAAAAGACAAAATCAGAGACAGCATTTCTAATTCTTGCTTTTTCACAGGCTTTGCAGGCCTAGTCACCAAGCCTGAAAAATGTCTCTGTACATGTTGTTTATAGCCCCGTTGCATTAGTCAGCTTCCTTTAATAAATCAGATACAAGTTGTGACATGTTGTTAATTCGATCACTAATAACCTGCTCAAATTGCAAATCTATGTCAGCAGGTTGGTGTTGATTAAGTTGTATTTGCTGCCAACATATTGTTTTAAATGACTGATAAATTTTTTTTTGCTGCAGTGATAGACTGCCTGCTCTATTTTTTTTTTTTCTTCCTCCTCTTGTAAGCCTAGAAAAATGACACAAATGGCCCTGAGGTGGTCCTCTATAGGCCTTTCCCTTCCTCTTTTTGCTGCAAAGAGAGCTGGTAGCCACTAGAGGGGAGGAGACTGCCGGCTTTACCACGCACCTCGCCGTAGAGCCCGAAGGTGCAGAAGCTGTCACAAGACTGGTTGCCCAAAGAAATGGTTTAAAATATGTTATGAAGGTTAGTAGCAAGAAATAAAAAAGTAAAAATGCTTTCTCCTCATCCCCCATTCCCTTTGATGCATTTGCAGTTTTAATTTCTCGGCACATAGGTGCTCTGTAGAGTATTAATATCACAGGTAATAGCTGCGGGGAGGGAGGGAAAAAGCCTATGTAACAATCATTTAATATGTTAAATCTGAAGGTACTGCAGTAGGTCTTTCAGAGCAAATGGCTTTTTTTTTTTTCTGTGTAAGAATAGTGGCAAGTTCGGGGCATGGTCTAGAAATATCAAACATTTATTTCCTATGTGAAATGAAAAGTTCTGATTTTATGTACTCAAAGTTTGCAAGTATGCTGTCCATTCCCCTTCTTCTCTCCACCTCCCCCAAAAAAAACCCCAAACTATTAATGCTGAATAAATGACAAAACTATTTGCAAACTTAAGTATCATTCTTAAGAACTTTTTGAACCATAGAGACGTAGATATGCAAAACAAAATCTAAACGAAAAAAGCAGAAACGCTCATTGTAACATCTGTAGATGTATACATATATATTTGTGTCTTCATATATAACCTGACCTTTTTATTTTATTTTTTAAAAACAGAGTAATATTCTTGGTATTGTTAAAGAGCTATAATGTAGAACTGTAGCTTGTTACCCTTACTCTCCTGAGTGTAATTGCACTAAGATCATTCAGTTTCCATTTGGAAAGCCAGTGGCAATTACTGGAATACAATGTATCATGCATTTGCTCACTGGATATAAAACGTATATACTAATTCGCAATAAAATGTAACAGCTGTCAGTGCATTTTCTGCTCTGTTACTTCAATAAATTGGAACTCTGACTAGAAAATGGGAATATTGCATTTTTACACACTCTGTAATGTGTTTGCTTTTTGCAAATACAATTTATTTTTTTCATGACAAAAATTGTGGTTTGTTATTACTGCTAGTGGATAAATATTCTTATATCAGAATGAATTACACATGGTATCTGTAAAGAAGTAGTAATATTTTCTGCTTTTTATTGTAGCCTGTCTCCAGTAAACAAAATGCACTTAACCTACTTCTGTCACATACTGGGTGTATTTTTTAACATTGCAACGGTGGGGGATGGGGGCAGTTAATTTTACCATACCTTTGCAGGTATTTGCATTATTGGCTAACATTTTATAGGAGACCTTTATTTCCCTCTTGGAATTCTTTTTATTTTTTACAAGCCTGTGCATATAGATACATAGTTCTGAAAGGCAGTTGTTAGCCATGATTCTTCACGTTATGAACTAGTGCATCTGAGTTTTATTTAAAATAAAATGCCTGCACATTTGTGTAATTTTGTTACTTGAGGTCAGACTTTTCACAGATAATTAGCCTTTTACACACTGTGAAATCAACCTGCATTGGTTATTTGGCTAGACTCTTTGCTTCTGTTCTTTATTTCCCAGAAGGTTAACGTGCTGAAAATCTAGCTGCAAGCACATAGTACTGTCTCTTTGTGTTGCTAATTATCCCGTTGCATAATTATTAATATCAGGAGCAGGAAGAGGAAACAAGCACACCAAATAGTCGTGAATGCTAGTGTTCTGGCAGGAAGCTAGTCCAGCATTAATAAAATGTGCCTGTGCCAATATCACAGAAGATAGGAGCGTTCCTTGTTAAGGATCATTTATTAACTGAGATCATCTTTTAGTTCGCCTTGGGGTAATGACTAATGTCAATGGCAAATTTCACAGTTGTCTAGAGAAATGAATTAAATTTGTAATAAAAAGCCCTTCGGCTTGTTGTACATGTTCATTTATTGGAGTAGTTGAACTAGGAGAACTGTAAGGCAACCAAGAACATCGGCTTAATTTTCCTTACATATAATAGTGACCTTTAGCTTCATATTGAAAAAGTTACCTATTATAGACTGGTAAATTAAATGAGAAGTTCCTCTAATGCAAAATAAACTAAGTGACTGAGCTAAGTTAAACGGCCCTTGAGCTTATGAGTTTTTTGGCAGAAACAAATTCTTTCTTTGCTATATCTGTTCTGTCTAAGCTTTCTGAAGGTGGTTTGATGTCTTATCAGTCAGATAAAACAATACAAAGTGGGATGCTGAAAACTAGTTAGAAGCCTGTCCTAAGGGATATGAGGATAACTGCAAACTTAGAATAATATAGTGACGCTTTGGATTTTGAAAACTTTCAAATGTTCTGTTTTCTATTCTATAAACTGAAAGCAAGACACAACAATTTATTAAAAGGGTTTTGCATTTGTGGATTCAATAACAAATAGGAGCAACTCTCAGAATATTGTCTCTGTAGCAAATAAATATGAAAATGACAGGAAAATGTCAAAATGCACTTAGAAATCACATGCACCACATACAGAGAGAACTAGAATTAAAATCATCCTTAGCTCTCAGGTCAAAGGGAGTTTATGATTTCATGGTATGTGTTTTACTCTCAGGAAAGATAACGAGCTACGTCCCACCAGTATTTTAATACAGACTATATTTAATTGTTAGTGCAGTAGGTTTATCTCCCTCATAGATGTACCATGCCTACTGAAGAACAAGGGGAAAATCCCAGCAGACAGCAACAGAAGAGTCTTGCAGATGTTGAAAGAAAATGGAGATGGGGAATTACTTTGCCATCAACACCCAGTTGGGTTCAGGATGTACTTGTATGTTAAGACTCGAAATAACACCAAGATGCTTAGGAAAAGGTTGAAATAAAGAGAGAGCATTGTCTTGTTCTGAATGTTTGACAAAGTTCATGGCAGAACTGCAGCACCAATATATTCAGACTCACTTTTCTCTGTTTTACCTAAATTCTTTATTCAATTTCATGTAGAGAGTGCTTTTTGTGTGTGCGTGTGACATGATGGTTAAATCCTCTGTGTATTTCCATCACATTTCATGTAACAGTCATCTCACTTACCTTGAGGATCCCAATGTTCTAAAAGTTTGGTAGGTGTAAATTTATGTCTGTGTCATATGATAAACAAATGTTAACTTTTTGAAGTCTGGTAAGAATCTGAATATTTTAACATGTCCCATCTTTCTAACAGAATTTTTTTAATAGTTTGTCAAATGAATAAGAGGATGTTCTTAATATCTGACCAAACCTAGTGAGAAATTTGGAATGACTAATCAAATCGTAAGGATGCCAGTGTCAGTGGCATCAAATTCCTACCATTTCCTAGGGTAACCTTATTAAGAGAGATACAGACTTGAAAAGTTTTTAAGGAGTTTTGGTGACTCTTGTCTATGTTACTATTGTGTGACCAATGCAAAAGTGAATTATTTTAGATGCAAAATAAAATTATGGAGAAATAGAGACGATCAGGTGTAATATCCAGCAATTGTGATATACTCACAGGGAGTCAGTGTTGCTGATGGTGTTGCTTTTTTTTTCTTTTTTTTTTTCTAAGTCAGCTGATGGACCCAAACTAGGGAGGCAGGGGAAAAAAAAAGAAAAAAAAAAAAAAGAAAAAACCCTCTAACGTATAAAGCTACTAATGATTACTTTTTTTTTTATTTTTTTGGGACAAGAAGTTTAGCTTTAATTTTGTGTCTGTCACGTGCCTGGATTGTCATGTAATATGTTAGCAGTTTTTAAGAATATTCCAGAGATGGTTACCAGAACGCAGGGCAGAAATAAGGCATGGTAGGATTTCTGCATGAGGGAGGGAAGCAGTAGATTTACATTGTCCCTCTGCGCAAATCCTGCATGAGGTCAGCAGGATAACTTGTTTTCTTTAAACCTCATATTAACTTTTATTGCCCAGACAGGGCGAAAACTAATTGAAGTAAATTTCTCATCTGCATGGCTCTGATAAACCTGAAAGTTTATCTTTTACCTTTGAGAGATTTGTTCCAAATCCAAAAAATTATTTTAAAATAATATATGCTTCTTAAGTAGTAAAAAAGGGCTTTATTTGGCTTTATATAGTGCAATTGTATTTTTTCGCTAGCAAGAATATACTTTGAAAAGCTTTCATTTCAGAAAGGGTCTTCTAAAATCCAGCCGCGAACAGTAGTGAATATGGTGAGCAAAGCTCATGTTTTTAAAATAAATATTCTAATGCCTGCTCAGAATATAGGCATGGGTATGCATAAAAGGTGTTATACATTCAGTTTTCAGTGTGTTGATTTAAGGATTTTTTTTTTTTTTTTTGAAAGGAAAAATTATAATCAAAGCTAGAACTTGATCTAAGCATGACAAAAAATCCCTATTTTGGAGGTAAAATTAGAGGTAAAAAGGACTAACTATACGACAAGTGTTGGCAATTTTAAGCAAGAAATTCTCTACAGGGAATGAAGAATTGTCTTGTGTCTAAGGAAAAAGGTGAAAACTTCCATCTAATTTTCTTCCACAACTTTTTTTTCTAGGATACATATGACTGATGCTATAAAATACTCTACTAAGTATTTAGCCAAGCAAATACCCTGCAGGTACAAAAAGAAAATGTGATATTATTGCACAGGTCAATGCAATGATTGAATATATGTTTCTTAAATTTCAAGCAATATCCTCAGCATTTGCAAAACCAATACCTTGAGCACTCACAGCGCTTGTTAAAGTCTTTCAGAAAATTTGATATGAGGAACATATGAAATTTAGAAAATTAGGGTGTTTTTAAGCAAGAGGGCCAAAAATATTTGATTTAAGCAACTAACATTGAAATTGTTCTGGGTGTTTAGGGGTGGGTTTTTTTTTTTGTAATTCTGTTAGTTCACCTTCCTCCACCTTGAGGAAGAGCTCTGTACTCAGTTCTCCCTGAAATGTCTGTTAGCTTAAATTAAAATTGGTGTGTTCTACTAAGAAGTTTTTACTTCTTTTTTCTTTCTTTTTCTGCTTTTTTTTTTCCTTTCCTTTTAAATTGTAATGTTTACTTTTCACAGCCTTAGCTGACCAGGAGGCAAAGCGGCATGGGGGGAATAGAGCTGAAATGGGTGGGTCTCTCTGCAACAGATTCATTTTCTCCCTCCGTATTTCTCCCCTGTAGAATAGACTTTATGCTTATTCAGAGAGGGAGTTTAGAAATGTTTTTAGAAAATGCAGATGTGCAGAGCATTCTTAATCAGGATGGGAAAAGAGTTTGCACTCCCCTTTTAACCACTCTCTCACCTCAGCCCTTTTCAGCATGTAACCTTATTCTCTGTGGGATTACTTGGATGAAAACCAATTAGAGAACTGCTCACACAATATAAATGCATACAGATTAGTACAGATTGAACAGTACCAATGCCAACTAATCATACAGTATATAATGTCCTAAACAATATAGATATTAAGGAATGATGGGGAAATGGACTCATATTGTTCCAAAGCTGAGCACAAAATGGAAGCAGCAGAAAACTGTTTATTTAAATATTAAATAAAGTATAGGTTTTCTTATGCTCTCCCCCCCGCTTTTTTTTTTCCCTCCCTTTTTGTGGCAATCTGCCCATAGACAAACTAAGTATACCAAAGAAAAGTGAGCCTACATGGTTTCCTGAGTATTCCCCATGCCTTCTTCGTAACATTACTCTGTTGCTGTTGTTTTTCGTCCTTTAACTGCCTGTCCCCTCAATAACCTCAAGCGCGCCACTTATTCTCCAGCTGGGACAAGGATGGGAAAACAGTCTCCTCCAGGAGGATGCTGATGCCACTGCCAAGGTGTCTGGGAGGCACAAGCAGAGACTGCGAATATAACCGAGTTATTTTAATGCGTGGCCCCAAGGACTGTGAGACCTGGAGCTGCTCTCAGGGTCTGTTTTGCTGAGTGCATCCTGCAAGAGGACGACTGCAGAACCAGGAGATCAGCCGTTGTTTCCCTCTGCCTTGGTAATAGCAGTTCGGGAGGATATTTTGAGGAAAACACTCTCCTTTTTGTCTTCACGCCTGTTGCCCCGCGATGGAAGTGGAATGATGAGAAAGTGCACGTCTCCCTCAGGTTTCATGCTCTCTCCATACTATTGTGTCTGTTCTGATCTGTCTACAATGTAGGGCTTTTTTTTTTTTTTTAACTTTAGTTCTTTCCTGCTTTTTCTATTCCTGCTAATAGGAAAAATATTTTCATGATTAAAATTAGAACTTTGTGACAGGCAGTAAACTCTTCTTCTACATGCTTCCTCTGATATTTCTTTGTAATGTGTGTAATCATGGTGAAAACTTTGACATTTTTTGAGTAATATCAGAGACCACTTTCAGTCTGCTTCTAATTAAAGGAATGTGAGGGACCCGTTATTTATTTAAAATTGAAAGGAGTTTTTAATACTTGAAAAACATTTTGAAAACAGCCTTGAAATAATGTGTTAGCATTTTGAGTGGCCTGCTTCGTATCTTCTCCTGAGTGTTTATTTAACTGATTTCTTAACTACTAAAATAAATTGTCCACTTAGAATTTTAACAAAAGAGAGAAACTATGAAGTCTATCTAGATATAGCCACAAGCCAAAAGTGAAAGATAAAAACATGCATAAAAGAACTGAGTCATACTCCGATTGGCAAAAACAACTTGAGACAACTAAAGGAAATGGAATAGTTTACAGGAGAGATTGGTATATGCATTGGTCTTCTCCAGAACAGCTGTCATTTTTAGACCAGCCGTGATTATGCATTGAATTTTACTCTGAAAGTGTTTACTATGGCATTCAGAAAAAAAAAGGCTAATTACAGTAGTAACTCCCTGTACTGTATGGTGTCTGTTTGTCTCTAGCTTCCCAGAAGAGAGAAAAGAAATCTCTGCTACCATGGTTATTACATAATTTTAACTGGATTTCTGTGCTCCAGTTTTAATAGAGCAGTGCTGGATCTCAGAAGCCTGCATTCATTAAGCTCCTATTGCTCAGTTCTTTAGCCAAAACCCAAAGCCAAATCCTGAATTGTACACTCCTGTACTAATTATGTCCACACAGGAATATTATATAGGTCCTTGTGCATTCATGAACCTCAACAGATGATGTCTAGATGCCATCATTTCCTTATCTAGGCTAGTCTAGTATTGGCTCCCTGTTTCATGAGAGAAAGTCCTTGTAGGAGAGGAGATGGAGAAGCAGCAGTAAGAGCTACCCAGCAGTCTGGTATCCATCCACTCAGTGTGACTTGTTAGTGCCATGGAGCAGGAGAGGGCAGCAGGGTCCCACGGTCTAGTCTGAGTTCACATAATCCCCATCTCCCTCCAGCACTTGCCTTAGACCTAGAGGCTTTGGGGACGTAGCTGATTGTTTCTTTGGTGGAGCCTTTCAATTCTAGCCTCGTAATGAAAGTGTATATTGGAAATTATGGGGGACTGTTTGTGGATTTCCTGGACTTGCCTGAGGATGGGGCCACTGGGGTTACTCATGCCAGCTCTCAGTGAATTTGAAGGAGTGCTGACCTTTTCAGTCAGAAGTTCATACTTGATCATTTGAACCTTAAAAAGGAGTGACTTCTTACCATCGGTAATTTTTTTTTTTTTTCTTTCTAGAAAGATACTTATTTTTCCCCAAATGTTTTTCGCTGATGCTGCCTTATTACTGCCCAACCCACCTGGGTCCAGTTGGAGGGACCAGCTGCCTGCAGTGCACTGCTAAGCTTCTCTCAGCCAACAAAAGGAGTGTCAAACACCAGTTCTTCCTAAAAGGCAAAAATCAATGTATGTGCCTGCTTAGTTCATCTTAATATTTAAACGACATGATAAGATGCCATTATTTACTATTGTAACCAAAAGTGCAGGTGGGAAATTTTCCTTCAGAGCACTCCGCCATATCACCTGTCATACCAAGTCAAATTAAATATAATTTAAAAAGATTTTTTTCCCATCTAACAGGGAGGACAATGTTATGCAGAAGACCACTGAAAATTTATTTTTATTTTCTTACCTGTCATGGATTTGTCAAGCACCACTCAAGGAACCGAGGCATCACAAGCCCAAAGGATTTAAAGTTGGGAAAGACCTATAAGTCACCTACTCCTCCCTTCTGCCTGAAAAGGTTTGTTACTGACAGCATAGTCTAAAGTGTTTGGTCCAGTTCAGTTTTTAATGACACTTGCTGTTATTTAGAAATTCTGTCAGGTGAGACAGTGTTTTACAGAAGCAGAAAATTCTCTGGACAATGATCACTAAGGTACAAAATGAGACGGGGTGAGAGGCCTTATGATTTTCGCAGTCTCAGTAAAGATTTGTGCTGAATGAGAAAAGAAAGTCTGGGCTAGGAGAAGTAAGATACAGTTTTTGAATGTAAGCTATAAATTATGGCAGATCGTTGATTTTCTTATAAAAAATTTTATGTTTTCAATAAAAATATGTTACTGAAAAAAAAAAGGTGAGTGTTCATCTGAGTGGACAAAGGATAAAACTGGCTACTAGGTAATAGAAGTGCTGTGTGACACTATTTCTGTTTCAAGTAAATGTGCAAGAAAGCAGCATGCTCCTTACTAATTCATCTCAAAAAGCCTGCTGCCACCTGCAAAGCTGCCAGAACTAACAAGCCATCATGGGTGGGTTCCTGTCCCCCAAGAAGGGAGCAAAGATCTTGCCATTGACTTCTTTGGGGTTAGGATTTCACACACTAGGTGAAATTTCTGCTTTGTAATGCAGTGCCAAGGAGTGGAAGGAACTTTCACTCATGAATATGCAGGCGCTACGCTGTATTTAGAAGTGAAACGCAGGCTTCAAAGAGACGAGGAGAAGTCAAAGTCTGGGCTGCTGTCTGTGTCATCTCCGGATGAGGTCTCATTTCTGCTGCACTGATGCTACTCCCAGACATTTCTTACGAGTTTGCATTCCAGAGAAGAATAACTTACCTGAAAGACTGTATATTTCCCTAATTCCACTTTAATATCCTGTCTGTGTTCCGGAGTGTGTGAGGGCCTAATGGAGATGTTACTGTTTTTTTTCATATTTGGGGAAATTTTTGAATGTTTTCTGCCAGACAGTAGTGTCATGGCATCTTCCCAGTTGTGCAGGAGAGGAATTCCATAGCTGATACCTCCTGGGACCAGTGGTGCTCCATCCTGTGCTCTTGCAGTCTTCACTCTGTCATTGATGCTGTCAGCGCCAGGCTTCTTGCTGGTCGTATTTGCTATCCTGGGCTGTGGAGCAGGGGAGGGGAAACCGTGCTGCACATAGCCTAGATCTTGCTCAGTGGTCTCATTCAGGCTTAAGACCTTGAGTGGATTACCGCTCTACACCTTAGTAGATGGGTCTCTGCATTTTGTATTATTCGGAGCATCTGCTTGTGCCCTGGGTACTTTTATAGCACTTCCCTCAACAGTAATTTTCATTGAGATCACCTTCATACCCAGTTTTAATAATTCAGATTTAATACAGAAGGAATTATACATGTGGCCTTCTAGTCAAATCCTGAAAATGGTTCACCCTTCAGCATATATGTTCATAAAAACAGTCACCTTTCCTATTGCGTTGTTCACCCTCCCATACTAGTAAAGCTGGATTGGAGGAAAAAAAAGTGCTTTTTGAAAGAGTATAAATAGCGTATTTCTGAGTATAAAGTATTTATAACTGTAATTCCCCACATCTTTCTGCCCCGTCTTCCCCCAAAAAATTATTGTCAATTTTATATGCTACTGCTACCCTATCAACAGATAAATAGAGCATTTTCATATTATAAAACCTATAAATAAAGCTGAAAGTATCCTTTAACAATTGAGGGTAACTAACCTAGAGAAATCCTCAGCCAAGATCTCATTCATGCTCACTTTCTGTTTCCCTTACCCTTTCTTCACTACTTTTCAGCAGTTGTCACTCTCAGTGAATATTTTCCACCCAACTGTTCATTTGAACAAAACATCACCAAAGTATACAGTAGATATATAAACAATTTACTATGTATATTTTTTTCTAATAAACTATTCAACTACATTTATCACACATCATATATGTGAGAAGCAGCATGGCTACTAGGCTTGTGAATGGACAGTAGGAAATAAGATGTTTCTCCAAAGGTGTTCAGCATTTTCTCTGCACTGGAAATTTAGGATGACTACCTCGAGATGAGTTTAAAATGTTGGCATGGACTAAGTTGGAAAGGTTTGTGTCCTGAACTCATTACTAGAATTATGGAAAGAGTTTAGTCAGGCAGGTAGGGAGCTGACTAGACCTTGTTCCTGTTGAAGTTTGCTGGCTACGCTCATAGTCTTGTAAATGTCTGTATTATGGAAGTAATTCTATGGGTGAGTCTGTGTCTGAGGGCAGAAGGAAAACACTGCTAGTGGGATTCAGCTGGCCTTAATTCAAGTCATCTCTCCCAAATGTCCAGTAATGGCCACCTACTGATCCCAGTCCAGCTGGCAGCAAGTTCATATAAAGATCTCCTTGGAGATACGCCGCAATTAAATGGGAGAGAAGGCTATTGCTGTTGAAGAAGCTAACACTAGTGAATACCGGGCAACTTTACTGCATGTGCAACATTATTCCTTGTAGAATTCAAGCTGCCTGCACCAGAGTAGAAAGCATTGGTTGCCTAAGCATATTCTGGAGCTGGAGCTGGATGTGATTTACACTGATCAAGGCCACAGTGCCTGCGCTACTGTGGTGGAGAGACATATGGTACTTGCTTGAAGCAAGCTTAATGCAAGCAGAGGTCAGTCTTGCACTGGTGAATGGGATCTCGTGTGTGCATATACAGAGCTACTGGAATTCAGCAGGGGCTGGCCCAGCTCGTTTTCCTCTCACAGACAGGGTGGAACGGGGGTGATCAGGTGGAATTGCGTTTATTGCTAGAGAGGTTACCCTGAAAATTGCACTTGTCTGCCGTTGTGGCAGGCTCCTCTGTTAGGAGGAGCCTCTTGTCTTTGTTCAGAATTTGTGCTTCCCCAAAATATGATTCTACTAGACACTGCATTCTTGTGGTATTTAAGGAAAATAGAGTGGGTTAATACCCAGGAAATTCCTGCTTAGAGAATGGAATTCACTATTTTGGATATTTATGTTGAAGCATTTTTTCTTCTATAAAAATGCCTGTGAAGAAATTGCTATCCTGAAAGGAATTGTTTTTTACCTATATATATGAATTTTACAGGAATTTTGTTTTCAGTTAAGTTTGGCTGTCCCAGCTTTTCTGTTGTTCAGCATTTGGATTTTGTGAAAAAATCAGGATTTATGTTTCTCTTTCTTATGCACTCTCTAAGTTTAACTTGCATAAAGCCAGTAAATGGTAATTTTGTTTCCATCCTGATACAGTAAAAAATAATCTCTTAGTGTTAAGATGACTTTGCTTTTTTGTAAAGATGTGGCATGCAGGTCAAAATCAATATGTATCCAAATCCTTTGTGGCAAGAAAAGATGGGTAAAATGCTTTGAGACAAAATTTTAAAAACAAACACTGTAATTAGCTTTTATTTAGTCTTTTTTTTTAAGACAATGATTTTCATTTCATATGGAAATGTAGATTTCTTCAGAGTAATTTCATGTTCTTTTTGGTTTAAAGCCACTTTTTTCCTTTGATTACTGAAATATGCAGTTCTCTCTATTTAACACGTAATACCAAATCAACATACTTCCCCCTTCCCTTTTTGTGGTTTGTTTTTTTTTTTTTTTTTTTTTTTGCTGATGTCAGTCAGCAGAAATCGTGTTCCAAAGTGCCCCGAGAACAAGGGCATTGATCTCAAGTGAGATTCTTGTGCCACCTTCCCCTTGTCACTTTCAGCTGTAATTTGTTAAGATATCAGCTCTAAATTATTAAACACTTTATAAGGATAAATAATTCAGCAGTCAACAAATAAAGTGACAGCCCATTAATCAGGTTCCGTATATGTGCCTAGGTGGCATGCTGTGGTCTGCTCAGGTCTGGGAGCTTTGCAGCAGGGTGGCTTCTCCCCACCTAGGAAAAAGCTTCTTTTTGAGTCTGTTACGCTTGTATTTTGTTCAGGCAAGATCAAGTAAATTCTTTCTAAGCTCCAGCACAGCTTCTGTAGCAACCTTTGAGATGTGCTTGCATGAATGTGCCAGAGACCACATCAGTCAGGCATCCTTCCTTCCAGCCTGGCCGCTGCTGTGTCTGTTCTGAAGGCCGGTCCAGCTTGCAAATGAGACACACATGCAGGTATCACAGAGCAGAGTGCTGGGACGTGCTGACACAGTCCTCATGGTGACAGGATCACCTCTTTGGTTTTTTAAGTGCCATCTAAGCAAGGGAAGCAGCATGTGAATCATGCTGGGGTTCTTGCATGCTGCTCTCCTGATCAGGAACTCTCCCCTCCTCCAGATTTCAGTAAATTCTCATTGAGCACAGTAGCGTATAGCAATGAAATAGTATCACTAGAGCATTGTAGAATCTCAGTGCAAGGACCTGTTAGGATTTAGCGGTGCAAAGAAGGCCTCTTTCAACAGTCCTGAAATTCTACCAGGATTCTGTAAGTAGACACAAACATATTTTCATCTTCTTTTAATCCCTTCTACCAGCATTAGTGGAGCTCTATAAACATTGCATTTGGACCTTGTTATCCCCAAATAGTATGAATAATCTAGGCAAACCTGTATAGTTAGGATTATGCATTGTGCTTAGCCATGCTGGTGTTTTAAGAAAAAAACATCTCTAGAAGATTCTTTAGGAAATGCTGTATGGATTTTTTGTGTGTGCTTTTAAGCCACCATATGACAAACATAAATGTTCAGAGATCATCTTTACGCCTTCATTTTCAACAGTGCAGATGTTGCAAATTTGGATCATCAGTAAAAAGTTTTCTTGGAGAGAATGGGAGAGGTGGTTGTTTAAAGGCTTTCCATTCTCATCTTGCATAGAGTGCCTGGGAAATTTTTTGTCATGATGGAAAGACTACAAAGAAGAGACTGAAATGATCCTAAGTCAAGGATCAATCCATCACATATAGGAAAAGATTATGTATGTGTCAATCTCTCTTGCTTTTTGATGCAGAACAAATGGATGTTACCCTTGGTAAATGGTTTATATGAATGCCGGTGCAGCACTTTAATAGAACAGGCCAAGGACAGGGAGACCTCAGACTTCAGCATAGTCAGTGTTTCTTGCTGGATAAAGCACCAGGCTGGAACTCACAAGACCTAAGTTCTGCTTTCACCAAGCCGTTAGATGACCTTGAGCAAGTCACTTCACCCCTAACAACACCCTTATAAAACTGTGATAATGATATCAACTTCTTCTATTATAGCCCTTTGAGGTCTCGCTGTTAAAAGTTCCGCGTAAGAGCAAGGTGGTATTGTCACCCTGTGCAAAATTGGAACTTTGATGACATTAATTTTGGACCACATACCTGCAAGTGAAGAGATCCCAAATTATGCTGGTGATTTAATTTACATAAGTGCTTGAAGAGAGAAAAGAGAGCACCTGTGATGAATCCAGTCTGAATAATATACAACAGGCAAATGCAATGCCACTAACAGAAAAATCATATGGATCGAACATGAGAAATGACAAACAAGTGGCAGGGGAAAGACTTTGCTAAAAATAATATGATTCCTTGGTGAAACTGGGTAAAATATTTTCAAAAATAAAACAATATGGAAATTTGTCTTACTGTGGCATCAAATTAAAAGTATTCTTTTATGAAACCCTTAGGCTGAAATGAATATATTTAAATAAGGATCAAGTTCTGATTTTTCTAGGAACAGAATGGATGAAAAACTAGATTGTCTGATGCCAGACTTACTAGTGGAGACATGGAAGTGTTTATTGCAAAGTCAATGCATCTCAGAGCAAACTGAGGGAGGGTGGAAACAAATCTGAAATATTACTTTTCTGACTATTAAAAGTCTCTGGTCAAGGGATCAGGTTTGTGGATAATGAGTGCTTTTAAGGTCTGCAAGGTTAAGATGATGTGGCATCAGCTATATATAAAACGCTAGTAGTGGCACTCTTGAAGCGGCTCAAGGTGAAAGTTAAAACTGTCATGGAACAAGGTGGCTGAAAAAAGTTGCAAGGCCAATTGACTGGATCAGCACTATGGTGGCAGTTAGAAAGACAGGCAAACTGATGATCTGCATCAATCCAAAAGACCTCAATAGCATACTAAAGTGCTTATACTGTTCCCTGCCAACAGCCACTGAAATATTGCCAAATCAAGCAAACACAATAGTCTTTTCAGTCATGGATGCCAGAGATGGCTTCTGGCAAGGGAGACTGGATGCAGCAAACAGTTACTTGACAATTTTCTGGACCCTGTTTGGGTGCTATCGGTGGCTGACAATGCCGTGCAGGGCAGAAACTGCTCCAGGGAGTATCAGCAGAGCAAGCACAAAGCCCCCAGGGGGTTGTCTGCTGCAGATATCAGTGCAGATGACACTGTTTATACTGATGTGGGGAGGGCAGGGGAAGAGATACAGCCAACCGTGATCACAAATTAGCCCTGACAGAGACAGCAAGGAAGATCAGTCAAAAGCAAATGTAAGGATAGCTGGACTGGCTCAAATCAAAGCTCTTCCTTGCCCGATATCCTGTTTCTAAAGATGTCTGGTGAGGAAACTTAGGAGAAGTATAAAAAGTCAGATACCCAGTGCTACTTCTCAAAGTGTCTTCTGCACTGCAACACGACCTCCAGGGCATTGCGTGTGTTCTCCGTGGCTTCTCCAGCACTAACAGCAGTTTTGAAGAGGCATGTTTTCCTCTGCCAAAGCCTCTTTTTTTTTATTATATTTTATTATCCATGTGCTTGATATTTCTCTTTTGAGTTTGTTTTTGTTTTTAATTCCATTTTCTATCAGTTTCTCCATTACAAAAGTCAGGTTTGCTGATCTCTAATCCCTCACATTCTCTCAGGATCCTTTTTTTTTTATTATTTTTTTAATGCCACTTCCCACTTTTCACTCCGCTGGTACTATGGTCAGGCTGATGACAGATTTCATACCACAGCCAGAAAATCAGATATTTTATATTTAAACTCTTTCAGGATTCTTGAGTGATTTGGTGATTCCAACCTACTGCAGGGCATTTCTTAATATTAATTATATTAATTTTTTCAAAGAATCTCTCTTACTTATATTGTGGTTTGATGCAGTTTCTCCAATATTTCTCCTATAAAGGAAGGTTCTTGCTTGGGATCCTTGAGCATCTCTGTAACAGCCACTAACACCATTCTGTTTGTCTGTTTTTGGTCTATCATCTCAGATACCGTTACACCAGTTTTCTGACTCTACTAGCCCTATTCTTATTGCTGTGTTCAACCACTTTTTAGTGGTTTTAAAACATTAGGAAAGTTATTCCTCAAAATCTTTTTGGCTTGCCTTTCTTTAATTTTTACTCAGCTTCCTAGACTTCATGGCATAGCTTCTGTTTTGAAGGATTTCTTACTGTCTAATTCTAAGGTCCTAATAATAACTCTGTTATTTACTCCTAGTAGATTTATTTTTCTTTCTTCATTATGATCATTAAAGGGTCTTATAATTAATTTTAATATATATATGTTTATATTTACTATAACATGACTTTAAACCATCTGCCATCCGTGTTTTACTTTTTTCAGCTTCTTTCAGTTTTTTTTTTCAACAACTCACTTTCGCACTGCTCTCCTTTTTGATATCAAATACTATTGTAATGAATTTTCACTGCATTTATTTCCTGCATTTACATTTTCTGAGTTTAAGCATGTTATGGTCATAACTTTTACCATAACTTTTTGATGATAATATTTTGAATAGGGACTTTTTTCAGGTCTAAATAAAATATGTCTTCTGCTATCGATTCTCTGTTCAGGTACTTCAAGCATATTGTTTAAGCTGTGTTACCCTTGATATTCCACTTATCCATATACTGATGCAGTTTCTCGTTACTGTTGTGCAACAAACAACATGTTTGGCTCCAGTTTCTGTGAGCCTCCTTAACACCTTGGCTGACAGTGTTACAGTCCTGTGTGTCAGGCCAGTAGGATACCTATGTGCTTTTTCCACTGTGCAATGGAATTTGAATTCTTAGAGGTTCTGCTGTATTTGTGGGTATAACAAATCTTTTTGTTATAAAACATTTTTATAGATAAAACAAAGACAAGTCATTTTGATAGGCTTTTGAATCAGTTTCCTCATTTTTCATGGGTTTTCTATTTTGCTTATGTTTTTCAGACTTAAAAACCAAAAACCTTTAGTTAGTCTGCTGAATTCATATTAATTTTGGCTTGTGTTGATATTGGGCCAGTGATTTTAGAAAACAATTTATAGTGTCTCCGTCGTTCCTCCTGAAATGTAACTGCCAGTTCTGAATTCAGAATTGTGTAGATCTGGTTCAGATTGTTTTATCTCAGATGCATTACATTATAATTTTTTTACTGAAGCTCATTTGTCACCTTTCTGTTCACTCAGTTTTGTGGCATCTTATTGTAGTTCTTCAAAGTCTTCATGGTAATCAATTCCTAAGGGGGAAAAAAAAAAGGCATCATGTGACCATAATAAGACCTTTGCTTGCTATCATTTGATCAGCTTTCAATTCATAAACTAATCTTTCTTCAGTCCTGTTGTGGTTTTGCTTATGTAGTAATCACTGGTGTCAAAGGCTTTCTGAAGATTTAAATGTTCCTTGTGTTTGTGTTCTTGTCCATTGGCCACGTTTTCAGGGCAGCCATTTCTAATACTTATTCCTAATAATTGCAACTATTAGCAATTTCTAATAGTTGTTTGCCATTAGCTCTTGTCCAGGTATCCCATAGGTTCGCGTATGAATTCCTTCAGAGCTCTTGGGTGAAGGCCATTCCATTTCAGGTCTTACTTAATATCTAGATGATCTACCTGCTTTAGAAATGTCTCCAGCTTGTTCAAGATCTTGCACAAAAGTCCCCAAATAGTCGTAAGGAGTCTGTTCTAATGTGAAGGAAAATCCTACTATTTTAAATGGCTAAATTAAAAATGATCATGAAGTTACAAAGGGAACCAGTTTGAAAGGGAAAGTTTCAGAATATTATAGAAACAAACAAAAAAATCAGCATTTAGATTGATCATGGTGTATTTTTCCCCCATATAGATTTTTTTCCTCCTCCATAAAATAATGAAATTTTCCCTATGGTGCTTTGGGACAAATTATTTTGTTCAATGCAATTTAAATATTTCTTTCGGATTTCCTTATTAATGGTTTCCTCTAAAGCAGTTTCACTTTGGAAATAAATTTTGAAATAAATTTTCCATTCCAAAAATGTTAAATGGACCATTTGGATGTTATTAAAATACCTGGTTTTATTTTCAAGCTGACATGTTTTATAAATGTTGTATTTTTTATTAATATTTTATGTTAAGTAGCTCAAAACTGTTTGATTATAAATTTGTGAGTCCAGTCTATTTCCAGGGAAATATACTTCTTAAGAGAAGCATGTGGCTAGGCACCTAGAGTTTGCCCTCTACTGATCAGGAACTATTTACATGATATATAGAACAGAGTTCAGTGAGTTATCTATTTTCAGTTTATGTTTTCAAGGGGTGCGAAAGATGGTTAAATTTTGCATTTCAGTTATGGCGAGACTTAATTTTCAGTAAGTACAGGGTGGCTGTGTTCTGCAGATTGACTCCAAACTCTGAGATCCATGAATGCTAACAAGCTTCCAGATCTGTAATCCTGACATTTGGAGTACTGTAACTTCTGGGTGCACTGGGCCAAGAAGCTGCTCATCAACTAGTCCTGACCTCTGAAAATACTACATGTTGGTATTGCTTAATACTTGTATTAATGTCGTGCCACAGGAAATAGCCTGTAGCAATGCCAAAAAGTGTGCAGAGACCACAAACCATCTCTCGCCCTGAAGACGGAGAAGATAGTAGATGAATTCAACCAAGTAAGCAAGTGCAAGGAAGCAGTGAGATAATATTAGTTTGCATGATAGGTAGGGGAAACAACTCAGGATTTCTAACTTGCACTTCAGAAGATGAGAGATTTGATAATGAAGAAGCTTTAAGAATTTTCCAGGGAAACATTCTACAGTCTGAATGATTAATTCGGGTAAAGCTACACTGGTGCCTGCATGGAAATTTATCTAATGAAAGGATGGATGTCTGCATCAGCGTCTTACCAACTCTTGTCTCTGGGCAGGAGTGAATAAGCATCAAAGGTAGCAGAATAAAGGCAGTAAGGAGACATTTAATACAATGGCAGGTGACTAGCCCAAGGAAGGATGCAAAGGGAGGACTAGCACTAATTAATCTGGCAGAGCAAATCTTAACAGCGACTGTCCAGATTAATATGAGCAGTGCAGTGTCTCAGGGCCAGGGAGATATGCATGCACTAATCAATACGTGTGCTAATGAGAGCCTGCTCAAAAAGGATGATGTCTTAGCCATGTCATACAGAAGATGGATGTGCGGATGACCTGTGGCAAACGGTCAAAATTCAAGATCAAAAATAGTGGGAGGTGGAAGAGCCACCTCCTGACAAGCTGGTGGTGAGTCCCCAATGGCCAGGAAAGCAGTATGTTCAAAAGGAAGGCTGCAGTATTTGTGTGTGAATAATAAAGGAGGAATTGGGGATCACTTGTTCTTGTTTTAAGTCAACTGTATTCCAGCTTGGTTAAGTCAATGAGACAGATCTTTGTCTGATACAAACAAGCAGCACTTTGGTGTTTTCAGGGGTTGTGGCCATTCATGACAAGTAGGTTGACTCTGTGCTCTTCAGTATGAGGTTTCGTTTTCCTGGCTTCACGGAAATGTGGAGTACAGAGACACTTGAACGTACGGCTGACATTATCTGAATAGAAATGAATAATAAGAATTAACCAGCACTAGTACTCGAAATATAAAATGTAGTTTAGTATTAGGAAAAATATTAATCTTGGATACTTTAAAGAAAAAAAAATTATTTCCAGTTTAAAATGACTGCATTCATTAAGGATTATAAATTATCATCACCCAGGGTTTATAGCTAATTTAAATATGACTGTTTTTCTGCCACTGTAAGATTCTGAAAAAGGTTTGGATGATAGTTAAAAAAAAAATACAGCCTTTGGGAAGCTCTCCACTTTGTATGTATTTAGAGATTTAAAATGAGACAGCATGCTATTTCCAATAGACATAAAATTAGAAACATCATCTAATGAGATGTTAGGTGTTATGATTTTTTAATGTATTATTTATGGAAAACTTTTACCAGGTTATCTATCACTCAAAATAAATGAAAGATAACCATTTTATTAAGCATATTACTGTTATGCTTGAGGAGTAGGTTTTGCATGTCAAGAACAAGAAAGCACACATACTATTTTCACTTTATTCTGCATTGGTAAAACTGTGCTTCAAAACAAAAATGATATACAGAAATAATAATTTGCACTTAAATGAAATATTTCCCACGCAAGGAATTCAAAGCAACTCAGACATATTAAATATATGAGACAGAAGGTGCAAATAAAGGACAAAATTATCCAAGGAGTAAGCAGTAGCAGAAGGAAAGAACTCAAAGCTCTCACTGAGTCATTGTTACACAGTCTTTTAATGAAAGATAGTGACACTTTCTGAACACAACCTGGGCCACACAAGAAATCAGGAGACAAAAGTTGAAGGATTAGTTCTTGGCCTAAGTTACTAGCTGGAGTAAGCCCAAATTCTGCATATGTCTTTGGATGTTAGACATCTTTAACTTGCAGAATGCCTGACCCTCATCACTGCGAGACTCCTATCAATATTTCTATGTGTCTGGACACAGACCTGAGTGCCCTCTCACCAACACAACCCTTACTGCAAGTACTGTAGCAGAGATTACAGACTCATGCTGATATATTTTAAAATACACAAAAAGTGACTGAAATGAAGAGAATGCAGTTGGACCACTAATTGCACTCTATTGTTGCTGCAGGATAAAGTTTTTCTGAACATATGACTAGACACATGGGACTGAATTAGTTATCCACAGGAAACCGCAACTGAATGATTTTTTTATTCCTCATAGGAAAACATTAAAACAGGACATGTGCAGCCAATTCTGTGGTATGTCCACCAGAAATCTACGTATTTACTTGCTGCTTCTGCTTATTTTATAACAGGGGTTCCCTTGATGACTTAAAGAAATACTAAAAGTAATTATCATTGATTGCTTAAAAGCAGATTTAAATGTCAAAAAAAATGGAACAAAAGGTATTCAATTATGTCAAATTATTGTTAAGCTATTGAGATTTGGAGAATTCATGGCACTTTTAGCATTCAGGAGGAAAGTTAGCTTGCAGTCAAAAAAGCAAAAGGATCTCAGGAATTTTTTAAAAAAGCCTTTATAAGTACTATCTGTTTACTCTGCAGCACAAACGACATCACAGCTGTGCCATCCTTATACAACAGGCTTAGTAATACAGTGCTGCACAGGAAACAGGGCAGCAAGAGGAGTGCAGGGGCGTCCTGTCCTTGATGTTTACATTTGCAAGGGCAGACTGGTTAGTAGAAGCGAACGGCTACATCCTGTAATCAATAATTACCAACTGAGGAAACTGAATGTAATCACTGAACAAATGGTTGTTTAATCAGAAGCCTTAATATATATTATTCAATATTTAAAGTTCTTTTTTTTTTTATTTTGGAATGATGTGGTTGTAAAATAATTATTCCTCAATAATGTCTAGAGATCAGTAATTTCTGAGGATGCCAGAAACCAAAGCAGATAAGTGAACTTGAAGACTTCCTCAAAACAATTTTCTGCCTACTACCTGTGTGTTGGCAGCTTCTTTTTTTTTAAATCCTTCAGATCCAGAGAAATAGATTTCTCATACATTAAGTTTCAGAATAGTTCTCCATATATCAATGTTATAGATTGCTTTAACAACAGGTATTTCACGTTTTTGCCCAATACCATATCACCTTTTGGCTTTTATTTGCTAGAAATCTGTTTCAGCGCTCGTAATCACTGTTTGGTTTTTTTCTTTCTTTCTTTTCTTTCTTTCTTTATTTTTTTTTTTTTTTTCCCATGATGATGTGCTGCCTGTGACCTTCTTGCTAGGCACTAGTCATGCCTCATTTTTGACTTTTAGGCAATGTCTGAATGCGTTAAACTGCAAAATGCCCACTGGAAACATACAGGAGTAATAACAGAAATTTTGTTCTTGGGTTTGCCACAAACAAGTAAGCAGCACAACAAGCATCTGTGGTGCCAAGCAGTGTGTGAAGACAAGTCCTGGAGGAAAGACAATGACCTCAAAGGGGCTCTTTGAAATAGTGATACTCATTCATATTTTCAAGAGAAACTTGACATTGAGGCTGGGATTCATCTGACCAGCTCTTGACAATGTTATTTAAGGTAACTGTCTTGTCTTTCCTTTTAGTCATGAGAGAAAAGTTTGTTCTCTGATGGAATACTTCATTTCAGACCATTGCAAATGCTTAAGTAGGTTATATGATTTGTGCCCTGAAAGTCTTTTTCTTAATTAATTATAAAAAGAACATACAATAACTAGCCTAGATATAAACATTCAATGTGAAATGTGATTATTTTTTCCTTCCTATTGGAAAGCAATGCAAAAAGAAATCCTTTGCATGTCACTAATAATCTAGGCTTTGAAGGCTCCACAAGAAAGCCATAATTCACTGCTTGAACTCCCCTTCCTTCAGTACAACTGAAAAGTTTAGAATATGAAAGCAAACTTACAGATGATTGCAATTATCTTTTTTTTACTTAATTGTAGATAGATGGATGGATTATCGCATCTCCACAAAAAAAAAACTAGTATAGCCATTTCTTCATATTTTCCTCTCTGAAAGTCCAAATCTTTTTCTTTCATCTCTCTTATCAGTTATCATTTTTCTTTGTATGCATCTTGCTGTCCGTGAAGTGATGTGCCTTTCGTTACTGGAGCAAAGAATGATGTTAGCATACATTCTGATAACCTCAGCTTTCATCCAGAAATGAAAAGCAATTCAAAAAAATAGGGCCGAGGGGAATTATTACCTGAATTTTATTCATTTTCTAAAGAGTAATTGTATTTTTAACTTCCTTGCCACCACAATAAAGCAGTAATAATAGCAAAGAGGGCAGGGAGTACACAGGATTTACTGAGCAGGGTCCTTTTGCAAAAGGAACTTGTGTTTTCTATTACAGGACCCGTTCTGTGAACAAGTCATAATGAAATTATGATTATTCCATTCGTGCATCAGGGAAAAAGTAAATTCTAGTAATCCTTGAAAACGAGCTACTCTGACGCCTTCACATGTTGGTACCTTGCTTCTGTTTTCTTACTCGTTAGCTTTGCAACCTGTGTTTTGAGTGTTTGCTTTCAGGATCAGTAGAGCCACAGAAGCAATCCCTTCTGACATTGAAAACTGTAGTCTGATTGTGGGAACACAGGGCTGGCCTTAGGTCACTGATTGCAATGTCTTCTTATTAAAGGTAACATCATAATGCTATCTGGGATAGTTATCAAAGTCATTCTTGAAACTGGCTAAGTCCCCCTGCCACCCTCATTTTTACCATTGCAAGTTTCCCTTGGAAGCGAATTTCCTCAGCAGATACGATCCTTCTGGTCTCAAGAGCAAATTCACTCAGCCTGGGTTATAGCTATTCCTTTGCATATTTTACCTTGAATGAAGTTTATTCCTTTGAAACACTTATGAATAAGAACTGTAGACCCTCTCCTTTTTCTAGATCCTTTCATCTAGGCTTGGTTTTCTAGAATTTCCTCAAACAATGGATTCTTCATTCTAACAGACTTTTTCTGTAGTAGTTATAGTTAACATTTATATATTTTGACCATTTCTATTGATAATGCTCTAAGTAGTTTCTTGTATAAGAGCATTAATGTGTCTCAATCTCTAGTTGAACTCCCTCACTTTATACTTTCCAAAATCATAAATATCTTCTTAGCAGCTGCACAACCTCAGCAGCTTATAATCATCTTGTGACCTAATAATAGGTCTGAGTCTCTCTCTTTTCTTGTTACTTTTGACTGAAATACATCAGGTTTTGGAAGCAGGTTTAACTACCAGCTTTTAAGCGCCTGACCTGGGATTTTGTGTTGTTCAACTTCATCCCTTTTTATGACTTGAAACCTCAGATTCACCTGGTTCATTTCCATTAATACCTTCTCAATTTGTCTTACCAGCAAATGTCATTGCTACATTTTCTGCCAATACCATTATTAAAGTTGTCAAGTATAAATCATGACCAATCCTTGAGAAGCCTCACTAATCTTCCTTTGGCCCAATAGTTTGCCTCTTCTGTTCTCTTTTTAACACAACATATTGTCCTTGTCTATGTACCTGAGTACTTTCCATGTTACACTGCTTGTACTAATCTTTCTATTCTTCTGATCAAATTAACAGCAGTTTATGTGGCAGCATATCTTGTGGTCTCCTGAAGCCTTGATAGATTGATCTACAGCATTCTTCTTTCTAAAATAACCCATCAGTGCCAACTCAACAACCCATCAGTGGAACATATCTGCCTATTCTAGCATAAAGAATCTTTGGTAAATAAATGTGCTGTATTCATGTTTTATAGTTACTTCTGTGTCTCTAATTTTTATTAGAGACCATCTAAACCATATAAAGGCCATCATGAATCATCAAGAATTAGAGTCATAGAAAACTTTAGGTTGGAATATGTTTCTGGAAGTCTCTAGTCCAAAATCCTACCCAAAGCAGACCAACTTGAGAGTTAGACCAGATTGCTCAGAGTTCTATCCTTTCAAATTTTGAAAATCTTCAAGGATGGGGATTTCACAAATCTTTCAGTCTGGCATGATGGGGATCATCCTGTGCTTCAGACTCATGAGGCCTTCTTGGAAGCTTTTTTCCATTTCATTTAGGAGTGTGCATAATGCAAAACAAGGCGTATTCATGGTTTTGTGCTCAAGTTTAGGCTAGGGCAGATGCAGCTTCACTTTAGAGATAAAAGACACAAGGGAAGCTGATCTCTGAGCAAAGAATGCAGTAAGTGATTCTGCTCTGTGGAGCCCAAGTCTAAAGGGAAGGAGCACTGGCTGTAGGCCTTTTTGTAGCATAATTTTTCCCACCATGGTGGGAATATTCCCCCTCCCAGATCTCTTTCCCATTAAGAAAATATTGCATTTGTAGCATTTTCCATCCTCAAAGATTCGCAGAGGAGACTGAGAGAATCTTGAATTGTGTCAGCGTTTGGCAAGGGGATGAGGGACAAGTAAGGATTTTATATCCTCATAGTTTCTAATAAATGAATGATTGTTCGGCGTATCATCTTTATCGTCATTTGCCAGATATTCTTTTTTCTTTCCCTGGAAACTGAGTAGTACTCTATTATTTCTTAGTTAAAAGCTCTTATTGATCAAGTCTCTCTCAATCCCAGAAGGCAGGATGATGTGAATATATAATGTTGAAGCTTACATTGGAGCTGAGATTGCTGCTTAGGGAATCTAGATACGTAATATGTGACCTCTATATCCCGTCAAAGCAGCTCAATATATGAGTGTCATTATTTTGTCTACAATAGACTGCTCTCATATTGGTGATCAGGCCAAGAATCACTCAAAGAAATTTATACATTAATTTTGAATAACAAATATATTTGAGAAAATTAGTCTATTCACAGATAACTCTCAGTTACCACTCCGTGATAACTCACAGATACCTTTTTTTTTTTTTTCCATTTATGGTAAGTTAATGGGTTGAAAGCAATGATTTTGTGACTATTGCCTTTTCTAAGTTCAAGTTAGGGGCCATTTATTTATAGCATGAAAACTATTGTGTACTGTGAATATATATACATTTTGGGCTTTAAAAAGAATATGCATCTATAAGGAGCAAAAATTACTAGATACTAACTTTCAAGTAAGAAAATTTTAGATTTTATCCACTCTGGGAGTAGTGACTTTCTCTTTAAGCTACAGTGAAGCTACAGCAGACATTCGGTGCATTGGAAGTTGTATGGGTACTAGTACATGCAGTTTGATGCAATACATTCTCCTTGAAATCTATCCCTGTATTAGAGCCCACTCTATCGCATCAGTTCTACAGAAGCCAAAGAGGACTTTTGGAAATACCTAGAAGTAGAAGTAAAAGCTCCTAGTGGAGCTCCAGTTTTTCTTTAGTGGGTTCCACTAGATATTCCAGGAAATTACTTATTAACAGGAAAATGTAAATTTGAAAGACAACAGTCATAATGTTTTACATATAGCTCTACATATCAATTTTGAAGAAAAAAGAGAGCTGTTACCATACTGTGACAATGTATTTAATGTAAAGATTTTTTATTAGGACTAGAAATCATCTAAACAGTTAAATGAATAATAGGGATCTATTCACCTATCTAATAGGTGAATTCTATATGCTTCATTCTATATGCTCCATTATCATTCCCTACACAAGAGAGTTGATGATAAAAAATATTTAAACTGCTTCAAGTCATATCCTTTCACTCCTGCCAGCTATCATTAGAACTACTTGAAAATTAAGGTAGCAGCAGTACAAGTAAGGATGACAAAATCTGATATTCAGGCTGATGCCTGGTCAGTAATGCAGATTATTTTATTGCGTTAATTTGTATTTTAGAGCATAAAACATGGCTCATTCACAAGTGGAAAGAAAGCTAAAGGTAGTGATGGGACTGTGAGAGTCTCAGAGATTATGATCTATGTACTTTTGTTTAGTCCTGAGCTGCTATTACACATAACCTAGACAAAACTAATTCTAATTCATTTTTATTATTTTTTTTTAATTTATTTTTAGCTCTTGTAGTCCTTCTGGATCAAGTTATGCTCCAGTTCTGAATCTCAGATTTATAGGCACTTCCTCGCAACTCCTGGTTGACCAAAGCTACTTCTTTTGTCCCTTCCTGAGTTTACTGCTACACTAAATCAGGCAGAAAGCTTATGCTGACATCTGCAAAAAGAATTTCATAGAGAATTTTGTGGGGTTTTTTTACAAGCTGATTCTGCCTTTTTCCTTCAGACCTACAATATGTGCTTTCATTGTTCCCACACCAACTTATGAATATGTTGATGCCGTTTTCTCTTTTTTTAAGCTCCCATCTGAGTTCTGTTCATCACAGATGTTTAGACACACAGCTGTCCATCTACAGTGGTTCTGCATGAAAGACCATGGCTGTTGTGTACAAAAGAAGGGATTCAGGCAAAATGTACTATAAATAGATAGCATTGTCTGCCTGTTCATTCTCCACTGGAGTCCTAAGTTCTGGAATTGGAATATTTGCTATTTTATCAAAATAGTTTTTGCCTTCTGCCTCTGCTGAACTAAAAGATGGAGCACAACCTGAGCATTTATTATAGTTGTTGTTTGTGAAAAGTTTCCATTCTCTCTAAAGCAAGGAAGCTGGCTATTCTGAGTGGTATGTGCAGTTCATGGCGAACAAAGAGGCTTACGTAATATTGTCTCTTCACCTGTATGAGTCAGTAACCTTCCTGTAACACAAACTTTTAAAAAATACTTCAAGGTCATGCTATTAATGTCTAAGGATTTGATTCAGAGAACAGATCAGCATGCAGCATGATAAGCCCCTCTGAAAACTGTGGAGCAGCAGCATAATATCTGAGAGCATTGTGGCAAATTGGGAAGTTGAGATGGAGCTGCTAATTATTCCAAGGCATATTTTTGAAAGGACAGGAGGTGTGGGATGTTCTCTGCCAAGAGCCCCTATTTCTTGAATGCTCTCACCATCTCCATATGCACATATGAAACTTTTAAGCTATGCTGTGTGTATGTAAGCTGTAGCTAATATGGTCTTCTCTACTGCTTGAAACCTTGCAAATCAGTGAGATACAACTAGATAATGATGAGGGCAGCAGTGGAATAATTTGGGTAAGACTCGATTATCAAAAAAACAAAGAAAAAACCTGCAATTGGCATCTGTTACAGACCCCTAGGACTATAAGAGAGTGAGGAAAAATATTCATGGAACAACTCTGGAGTAGTTCAAAACCACACAGTACTGTCCCGGAGGGGACTGTAACTGTCCAAACATCTGTTAAATGATAAAACTACTGTAAATATAGATCAGAGAATCCTATGCACAAATAAAAGTGTATGGATCCTAAAAAAGATTCCAAGCTTTAGTAGGGGCATACCTCATTATCAAAATATACAGTGCTAGCAAGTGAATGTAGAGAAGAAACTGCAGGGAAGCAGCAGGAATAATAGAAATGTAAATACACTTGGAAAAGTGTAGTGAAAAATGGGCAGGTTCTAGTCAGATATTTACCAGTAAGGAAGGTTGCAAAGGCTGCAAGAAAGTAATTTTTACTAACATGAGAAGGACATTATAATTAAACCTTACATGCTGTAGTATTGCTAAAAGAATAATGGAAAAAAAAAAAAAAAAGAAAGAAAGAAAAAGAAAAGGTAATGAATTTGACCAGGAGGAACCAAAATGAATGTTTTAAAATAAGGGTCATTTGGTAGCAGACTGGTGTTTATCTTTTAAGATTTCACAATACTTTAGATTACAAAAGGAAAAAAAAAGTGGCAAATGTGTTCTTTGCTGCATAAAATTATGACAATAGAACAGAATAAAATCTAGTAGAGTGGAATTATTTAGATAAAAAAATCTCCATCTTTCTTTTTCAGTGTTTGTCCTTTTTTTGTCCTCCTCCTTGTCCTCCTCTTCCTTTCTTTGAAAAGTAAATAATTGTTTCCATCCCAAATCAGACAAGGATGAGAACCGGACACCAACGAGAAGTGAGTAAGGTAAGTAAGGCAATCCAGCCGCTGACTCCTGCCTTCATCTGCCAAACACTTCAGCTTTGCAGATGTTTGAGCTGTTTGGATATGACTCCCTGTGTGCTTTTTTGCCATGTGGTTTCCATAGGATTTTGAGTCTGAGTAGAAACGACCTTTTCCCGAAGCCCCTGGCTTTCCAATTCACTTTTCACTTCCATAAGTAAGCACTGAAACTCTCAGGTTGATCCTTTGGTGCCTCGCACAGGTAGACCGCGTGTGCCTGCCTGTGGTGTGGCTGGTTGACCTTCATGCGGTTGCTCATCGAAGGTAAAGCCAAGCAAGGTAATTTGGGGAGTGCAGAAAAGCTCACTGGCCACTGAGTTATATTTAGTGTCTTATTGACCATTTTGGGCTTCTTCCAGCAGTGTGAAAAGGTACAGGCTGCATTTTATTATGTTAATGAGACATGAGAGGCACACATAAAAAAGCACTTGGTTCACACTGGGTATCTGTGAGAGGCAGCTATTTTTAAATATCTGTAGGTGGTTCACTAGCACAGGTAATTGAGCTCCAACATATTTCTCCTTTGAGTCCTTCCAGAAGGATGGTCTGTAAAGTAGGAAACAAAGAAAATGACTTTTAAGGTACTGCTGCATTTCTTAATTTGAGTGGTAATGAAAACATTTTGTTACTCTGCTATTGTATCTCCTTTTAAGGAAATATTTACATATCCAAAAAGAAGCCCTCTCCATATTGAGAGATAAGTACTTTAACACAGCCACTTATGTTGCGTATTTATGCAGGTGTTTTGCAGAAGAGCAAAATACTTTCTTGTAACAGGCTGTGATGACATGGGCATCTTCATTTTTATGAAGAATAGGCCCCTTGGCAATTACAAATATGTTAGTGACTTTCACTGAGAATATCTGAAAACCCATTTCATTCTGTTGTGTTTCTGGTTCGCAGGAATTTTTACAGGAGTAGGCAGGCATTTTACTTCACTTCTGTAAACGACCGTTTATCCTGGGAAGCCATTTCATGTGTTGTTTATATTTATTTCTAATAATGTGTGTTTTGTCAGGTCTCAGAGGAGGAAAATATAAATTAAAAAATCAGAGTTTTAGAACTCCTTATCCATTTTTTCTGCCCTTGTTTACTTAGTCTTATAATTGTCATGCTATATCAGCCAGTCAAATGTTAAGTTCTCTGAAGCTTCAGTAATCTACCTTCTTCATTCTACTGAAAGTGTTTTAGTTAACTGTTTTTTAATGTCAAATTAACCAGTTTCTCCTTTGTTCTCCTTCCTCCCGGCTTTGGACACTGCTGATAAATTCGTCCTCTACTGCACTGCCTGCCATTTCAGCATCATGGTCATTTTTTTTTCCCTTAGGAATTAGTTGTGCCTTTAGCTGTTGAAACCCTTCCCAAGCTTCCTAGTTCCTTCTTGTTTTCATTGTGCTATTTGAGGCATGGTCTCAGCTATCCTTCTGCCTGCACTGGTGGCTTGTGTACCTTATTGTCCCTTTTAGGCACTGACTTCTCTCTCCAAATGCACAGGCAGCCTGTCCTCTTGAATGCCTTGACAGGTCCTGCCTCTTTCCTGGCTCATGTCTGTCTTTTTAGGTAATTTCTCATGATTTGGTCCACAGTTCTGTCCTTCTGTCCCTTAAACAAATCTCTCTCCAGCATGTTTTGTTCATGAACCCAGTTGTTCCCTCCATAAGGTTATGACAATGATGGAAGAGTAGAGCTGAGTGAATATTTCTGGGAGGGGAAAAAAATTATTTGCTAGAGAAACGAATTTTCTGGCAGCTCAGAGCTGTTTGTGACTTTGGTTTAAATGTGTGAAGTATCTGTGCCTGGAAAAAAAAAATGTTTAGAAATATTCAAGAGCAGTGCCATTGGCTTATCTCCTAACTGATAAGCAGTGCAACTCAGACAGCTCCGCTGCCTGAGGGGACTTGGAAGAAGGAAAGGCAAATTCCGCCTTGCTGTGGGGACTGCAGCTTCATTTTGCTGGGTCAGGGAGGGAAAGCGACACAGTCCTGGCAGCTGACTGGGATGTGAGCTCCAGGGAGCTCTGAGAAGAGCATTCGAGGTAAGAAACCCATCAGTATCATGGGCTTACACGTGTGACAGGAGGGAAATCTGTCCATTCGGGTAGGTGTGCCCTGGTTTCAACTCGGGGAATAAACTAATCCTGATGATACCAGCTGAAAGGGGAGGTGTCCCTTTGAACACACGTCCCTGGAGAATAAACCGAGCAGAGACAAGTGACTTCTCAGCAAAGTAACATCTGGTAAACAAGCCCCAGCTTTGATCATGCTCCTATCTCGTAAGCATGCAGTACCCCTATAACAAGAGTATTTCTGTCTGTGGAAGATGTGTTACCTAATTGATAGGGCAGGGAAAAGGTTGAAAGAAAAACAGAGACAAAGACTGCAAAATATCTTGCAGAAAGCAGTGCTAAGGATGAGAAGAGCACAACTTCTGAGTCTCTGGAGTCATTTGCCTTAACTTCCAGTAGTGTCCACCATCCTTTAAGATGTGATTGACCACTTCTGGTGCACTTCTGCATGGCATTTAGCAAGGCTTGCAACTCCCGTGTGATTCAGACGTCCAGGAAAGGGCCCCAATTGGGAGAGCTGCCCCTAACACGAGCTGCACAGCCTTGGCCTCCAGATGACACTTTTGATGCTCGAACCTGAGCCCTGTAAAAGTGACTGCCTTTCCCTCCTGGATGCCTCGGTGCCTTTGCGCAGCACCGGGCACAGAAACAATGAGCTCAGTTTTGGTGTTCACAGGCGGGGACGAGGGAACATCAATCTTAGTCATTCAAAAACAGAAGGTCGCATTCAAGATGTTGGTTCAAGAAAAACACAGAACAAAACGACATCTATCTGTGAAAATGAAGGAAAGCCTGTTTCTGCCTGACACAATGGAGAAATTGTTCGTGAACAGTTCATGCTTCTCTATGAGGGACACCCCCAGGACTCATTCTCCCCAGTCTCTGGAAATACAGCTAAGGTCAGGAAAATGTAGTGTTGTCATCCACACCGCCATTAAATTTGTCCTTGTCGATTGAAAAGCAAATGTTTTTGGTCTTTGCATTTCCAGCGTTGCTTCAGCTTGTTTGCCTGGCCAAACTCTTCCACTTCTGCTGGCCTCCCCTGACTCTGTCTTCTTCATCAACCGCTTCCCCGTTCCCATACAAAGATTTCTAAGCTGCCTTTTGGACTTGGGAATCCTCTCACTGGTGCTAGTTAATGTGGTAGGGCTTATTGAGGAAATTTGGTTGGGGAGTTGCCAGTTTGAGAGTAATTTTAGATGTCATTCTACTTTAAAATATGCTAAATCCGTGCTTATACAGCATGAGAGCTCTGCTTTAGCAAAGTGGGAGCCATAGGATAATGTTTGGGCATTAAATTTGTAGGTGGCTGTAAGTATTTCAACTTGCATCCTTATTAAACCTTTTAGTGGTGTACAACACATTCTCCTGAATTGCTTGGATTAATGGCTCCACAGTATTTTCTTCGACCATGAATTAGGTTTAAGCACTAGGAGCAAAGCCCTATTTGCAGCTTTCATCTTCTGTGCCTCTTTCCCCTCCCCCGCATTGGATTTTTTTTTTTCCCTCCCATGTTTGTTCCCGACATAATGGGAGGACTTCCTCTGAAACTGGAGCGGCGCTCAAATTTATGGACCCGCTCCTTTGTATCGCTTTATGGCGGCGATGTCTCTTGCTCGACCCGGGCTCTGACAGCTGCGCTCTTCAATGGGGCAATTGTGCTGGAGACGCTCAATAGGTGTGGGGCGAGCAGTTGTCATCTGTGCTGCTGGTGGTGACCGAGACCCACCGGAGCAGTGGAGGTGCCGCCGCTGCTGCTGCTTCCTGCAGCAGTTGGCAAGCAGTGCCCGTCAGCGGGGAAGGGCTGGGGTGGAGGGGACCCAGCCAGGCATGCCGGCATTTGCATCTGATTGATGGGAGGCAGAAGCACCAATTAGAAATAAAACGGGGGTGGCGGAGGCTTTGGGATGCGCTCTGCCTCCCTGACTTCCCTCTTCTGCATCTGCCTCCCCAGGACAGCCGAGGAGACGTGAAAGGGCTCATGGTGAAGGGGGGAGCGCGGGGGGCCGAGGGCGTAATTTGCTGCCTGAAACAGCCATTTGGAAGGAAGCCTTTGAAAGAAATCTCAAAGATGATAAACTCTGTGTGGCTTTGTCGCTTAGTGTGCAGCCAACATGTTTATTTTGTAAATTTTGTACTTGCAGCGTTTAAAGTGGAAATACGCTTTTCTAGCAAAAGTAGAAATGTTAAGTCATTTCTGCTGCTTTTTTTGCTTGTTTCCTGATTACAGAAATTATTCAAAATTAACTTTTGATATAGATACGAAATTTTTTATTAAATTATAATAGAAATCTGAAATTGATTTATTATTTTCTTTGCTTTTTAAAACAAGTTACACATTATTACATGCTTTATTTTTATTTTATAAACTCATTACACACAAAAAAGTTCCCTGATCCAGATTTTAGGTGCTGAGAGAATCAACAGCACTTTTTAACATTCTGTCCTTAAGCCAATATTGTCAGTGCTATGGTTTTCATTCATTTGATCTGCTTAATGTGGTGGTCTGGATCCTTCCTTTTTTTTTTTTTACCCCTCCCATGTATTTGTTTGTTTGTTTGTTTTGTGTCTGCATATGTGTTCCCAGTACAGTATTCAATATCATTTATCTTGGTACAGAAGAATTGGAGCTCATATTGATTATGCTGTGTTAGATTTTGAAATTCCTTCGTAAATGTGCAAAGCCTCTAAAGCTCTGCCATTCCCAGTAGCTTAACAGAATCATCCTTCCTCTGACCACATAATTGTTAAATTGTGCATGCAAAATGGCTGGAGGATATTCTGTCCCTTTTCCAGCAGGTTATCAGGGAAAACTTGCCAGAGAACATTGTGTTGTTTATATATCCTCTAGGTTAAGAACTCAAAGGTCAATAGTTGCCAAAAGCAGTTTCACTTAGTAACTACTACTTTTCCCAAGCTCTGCAACCTGCCTCACCAGTGATCCTTATCATTTATTAGTGAAAGTGCATGTGTGCAGCCTCCAGACCTGTACCCATAGGCAAGTAATCTTGCGTTGCTGAAATACTCTGTTCATTTTCCTGTATAATTAATCATGATGATTAATTACCTGCATAAGCAGATATTACATGTAAATACACTAAGCTTACCTTGTAATATTACCGGTTTCCTTCCCAAAACTCCAGACTGAACGCATCTGTAGTGAAACTTGATTGTCTGTGAGAAAGTTTTTCCTGGGTGGGATTTAGTCACTTTCTTTCCGCTGAGAACAGAGTTGTTTTAGCCTTTTCAAGCTAAAAATATTCATTTTACGAATTTCTCTAAATTGCAAGATAGAGTATTAGCAAATGTTTTAATTATGTTCTGCAAAATGCCTGTTGTCTCTCTCTACTGATTTAAATGAGTCACTTCTCTTGTACGCTGGTGGTACTGAGGTTACGATCAGGTTCATCATATTTGGTGGGGGGGGATGAAGGGATTTGTCTTTGACTTAAAGGCCTTGTAAATTATTTCTTTAAAAAGTAAGTCCCTTTAGCTGCAATTTCAGAGAGTAACATTTCTAGGTGAGAAGTTCTGTTGAAGTTGAAGGATCTTTGCCAGGCTAAAAAGGCATTCCGAAGTGCTGATAATAGTTTTGTCTTTTGCAAGTGCTGTTAATAGTTGTGTTCATTTCACATGAGTCCTGTTTCTCCTTTTTTGTTTTTTTTTTCTCTTGGGCACTTACCTTTGGTAATTCTGGTGGTGCACTGAAGCTGTCTTTTAGTCAAAACTCTCTAATGATTATTGCTCAAACCAGCCCTACACTGGTAGTACCAAGAGGAAAAGAGGAAGAGCGGTGCGTAAAGTTTTGCAACTTAAAAAGTAAAGGCATTCAAGCTAAACCACTTCACTCCAAACCACTTCACAAGCCATCCAAGAAAAATTACCTTGGTGCTAAAACTTGCAAATTAAATGTGTGCATAAGTTAAGAAATTTGGAATACGACTACACTTTAAAATGTGTGTGTGTCAGTGGGGGGGTTAAAAAAAACCCCTTTATATTTTATCAGAACTAGAGTGCTTACAAAGCAAATATAAAATTCAGTTCAAATAGGCTTGGATTGTTTTTCTCTTAATTGTGATGCTATCATCAAATCAAATAATATAGCTAATGAACATTAAAGCCAAAAAGAACAAAAGAAGACAAATGGGCAATGATGGGAGAGCAATAGCTGCAGTACAAGAAATGAATCTGAACAGATAAAGCAGATGAAATATCATGGAGCATCTGAAAGAAATGAAATGAAAACAGATTGTCATCAGATCCTTTTTCTTTCCCAAAATTTTGATATCATTTCTTTGGGGAATAGTTTGCAAATGATATATAGAATATGTGTAACACAACCGTAAACAGACACGTAATTTGCCTCACTTACAATCTGTTCCATGATGTTTATTCATCCTAAAGAAAAAAGACAAGGTGCGCATCTTGGAACAGGAGGATGGAGAAATAAATCAGAGCTGCAGTTAATAGAACTGTACTGGGACATTACAATTGTAAATGTTTGCTGGTTTTCCTTTGTGCATGTTCCAGGATTTCTGCTAACTTTGTTTCTCCCTCCTTCACAAAATGTTTATTACTACATTTTAACATAGGAAAACAGCAAACAATACCGATAGTCTGGGAGAAAGTGTGTTTTGTATATATATATATATATACAGAGTTTTAATTTTTGCTTAAATAGATAAATATAGAAAACATTCTCCCTGTGATATGGGCACCAAAGTATCATCCTCAGCTTTTCAGTTGGATTTTGTTAGTTCTATGTGGGTATCAATAAGCAACCAGGATTAAATAGAAACCTGTAGTGGGGAAAATTATATGTCTGAAGTATTAACTGGTGTATTCAGTGATTCTTACACACTCTGTCACTGAACACATGTTGCCCTGAGGTCTGTAACTGAGCTGTACTTAGCCTTTTATGGCTATAACTGCCTGCTTTTTTTTGGCTAAAAGGCAGTTTATGCTGCTCTGTGTGCATGAGAGAGAGAGGCAGTGCCTTCCACAAGTTGCTGTCAGAGCATGGGAAAACAAAACCCCATCATTTCTGCTGCCCTCGTTCCACTCCGCTTCCCCCGTACACCAGCCGTGCATGGCCACTTGTCACTGACCCCTGCCTCATCCCATTTTCTCTCCCCCTTGGAGGCTGCACGTGTGACCGCGCGGAGCAGCCCCACGTTTGGACGGGGATTGCACAACATTGTCTGGCACAAGCCATGCAGAAACCCGAGCGGCTCCACGTGGAGAGGGGCTGTAGCCGAGGGCGCGCGCGTCTATAGGTGCTCAGCACGGACATGCAGCTCCTGGTGAACCTTATTGTGTCTGGAATGGGCTGCGGGAGCACTGGAGTAGCAATGCGGCATGTGAAGCTTGGGTGGGGATGGCTACGGGAATGTTTCCCTCATGTCTCACGTTCTGTGCTCTGTTTGCCGCATTTAAATTCCGGTTCCTCGTGGAAGGTAACCATGCTTCTTTCAGTCCTGTGCTTTGCCCAAGTCAAGTCAAATCTTTCTTGCAGTCATGACTCTTCTGCAAGTCGTTACTTGAAATATGAAAATGACAATAGATAGCAGGTAATGGCCTTAGCAGCGTTAGTCAAATTAATCCACTTAACTCATATCTCAAATAGACAAGAAAAAATAACCAAGTAACTGACTCCTCACTTACATACAAGATAAACAACAGTATAGTAAAATGATGGTAAAAAGCAGAAGAAAAATATGCCTTGTTTAGGAATTACTTATTCTTCTAGATTTGATCATATTGCCTAAGTGTATACAGTGATAACTGTGTATACATGATGACTATGTATACATGATATACATATGATGACTAAAGAACAGTCTGAACTGGCTGATACATATGATTGTTTTTAATTTTTACTCTTAAATCAGGATGAACACTCTGTAAAATAGGGATAGGAAGCATGTAGTATAGAGCTGATCACACCAATGGTGGATTTAGTATATTTTATATGTAAATTTAAGCACGTTTTTCAAGTGTGGGTGCCAGGAAATAAACTTACAGCTATCAGAGATGACAGTAAAACTCAGCCCACTTTCTAAAAATCAAAATTTGAATTAGAAAATATTAGAGTTAGAGTTACCAAAAATGTTAACCATTCATATGGTTGAGACACAAATTTCTATGTATGTGGCCTCCTATTACAGATAGCAAAATGTGAAGCATGCTTATGATGTGTCAGTTGACTGACTTCCTGCATGGAGATAGGGTTTTGGATTTCCCCCAATCCAAAAACTGATATGAATAAACCATGAGATTCTGTAACACGGTAAAATTCAGAAAAAATAAAAGCCCAGTCTTATTGTATTTTTAAAAAATCATTTTTTAAGTAACAGAAATGTTCTATTCTATTGTAAACTCAAACATAGTATTAATGCACTGTGGTTAAACATGAAAAATTCATGAAAAGAAAAATAATATGGTTGTCTTAACCTCATTCCTTTGTGCATATGCCTACAATAAAGTATTCAAATATAATCAGCTTCACATATAAATATCATGTATAACAGTTTCTTGGCTAATATGTTTTAATAAAAAATATTACATACTTTTGCATATTAATTCTAGAGCAAAAAAAAATCATTGTATGTCTGCATTGATGTTGTCATTATCATCTAGTCCATCTTAATTGTCTCAGGGTCTGGCTGAGAGCTGCTAGGTAGCACACTGACCTGGAGAAGAAATGACTTTTTGCAACATTCAAAGATTAATGTAGGAAGTCTTATCTTCTTTGGCCTGATACACAATTAAAAACACAATGGGAATAATGGATGTTGCCTATGACAGTTGCATTGCTTTACCTTGGATTCTATATTTGTTTGTTTGTTTTTTTCATCTTCTGACCTTCCTTCCTTGTTACATTTCTAACTTCGTTGCTATTCTATAGCACCTCAAAATAATAATAAAAATGTTTTCATAATTTTTTTTTCTAATTGAAACATTTCTGAAAGGATGCTGCAGGTGAGGAACTAAGAGACTAGTAAGTCCTCATTGGTTTTTGTTTTCCTTCCTGCTTGACCTCTCAGGGTCTACTTCTCAAGAATCATTGTCACTTCTCATAGAGCCTCAGCAAATCCACCTGGAAGGGAGCTAGAAAGACCCTTCAGTCTCTCCTCCTACCCCAAGGCAGGACTAGCTATACCTAAATCATCCCTGACATATATTTGTCTCTCCTGTTCTTGAAAACCTCCAAAATGGGGATTCTAAAAATTCCCTAGGCAACCTATTTCTATGCTTCAGTGTCTTTAAAGTAAGAGAGAGATTATTTCTTGATTGTTTTTTTTTTTCCTTTAATGTCTCAGCTTAATTTCCCATATTGCAATTTTCATTGTTATCATCAATCTCATCTTCAGCAAACACAGAGAATGTTTTCCTCTCTGAGGCCACCATTCTTATATTTGAAGATTGTAACAGGTTTTCTCTGTTTCCTCGTCTTCAAATTGGACAAGAATTATTCTCTTTGGCTTTCTACCCTTGGGCATCACCATTTCTTTCCTTCTTTCCTTCCTTTTCTCCTCAATTCTTCTTGCATCTAAAACAATTATTTGCTAAGATCCAACATATCCATGCAAGGCAGTAATGCATGTTGAAATTTTACACAGTCATTTCAGGTCATATAAATGGCTACATTCCCTACACAGACAGTGTGTGAAAGAGTCAAGTAGCTGGCTTGCAGGAGATCACATCTGCCTGAATTAGCATTAGAATTGTCTAGTCGGTCTTTTGGAAAAGCAAGGGATAATGGAGCAGGAGGAGAAGGGACTGAAAAATATGCCAACATATCTATAATACTAAGAGAAAATAACACTAAGAGAGAGGTAGCTAGTCATATAGCTAGTCATATAAAGATGATATTCCATGTCCAGATTCTTGAGAAAACCCACTGGAGCCCACTGACTTTTATAGTAGGAAAAAACAATTCTTTTGTGGTATTGGAATGTCACATTTTAAAGTGTCTTTTTTTTTTTTTAATGCAGGTCACGTAATTCACAATAGAATTTAATCATTTCTGAGTAATCATTAATATGCTCACATTTCAGATGGTTCTACTTTGTTTTGGGCATATTAGTCTGTGTTCTTCTGATATGTTTAATTTTTGCAATTGAAGCTTTTTGAACTCACAGTGAGGTATTTGTAGAAAGTTAATTAGCCTGTGCAAATTCACTAACATCTGTTTTATACTTTAAAATAATTGAAATTGTCTTTTATAGTGTGTTTTTTTTAAAAAAAAGAATCATTAGTGAATTTGGGGGGAATAAAAAATGACCCAGCCTGTGCTGGAGTCATCAAACATCCTTAGCCCATTCATTGGACAAAAAGGAGAGGATTTTACCAAATTATATCAAAGACTAAATAGCTACCCTAGAAGATAAAGACTAACAATATACTTTCATCCCTTTTAGAATAAAACATTCCATTCAAGAAGAGAAGAAGGATGAGGATGAGGATGAACAGAGGATGCTGCTGTTACAATTTAAATATTGAACTTGCACTAATCAGGCAAGTTATACCAATCTTATTTTCAGATTGGTATAGGAGGAGGTAAAGATCTGAAAGAATGGAGTATAGAAACATCTTCAATAATTATTCAGTATCATAGTCACAACATGTTTGGTCTGAATTCCTCTTGTTTAACTGTAGATACCAAAGTGAGAATTCAGTCTTTCTGTATTCCTTCTATTTACTAAGGAAAGGAAGTCAGAGGCCCTCACAAGACCATTCGTATTCTAGATGAGTTAAACATCCTTTTTTTTTTTTCTAACTTGGACTCTTTGCTGAAATGATTGAAGAAAGCTGAGGTAGTGCTGGAACTCTGACCCTAAGCTTGAGGTGATGTTTACACGTTGTTAACAGCTTGTTTGTATACTAGTGAAATCTGAAGGACTTTCCTGAGAAACAGTACTATTTATGCAGTTATTTATGAAATTTCCCAAGAATCTTATTTCACAGCCTTCATATCGGGAATATTCATGATACAGACTTCTATCAATAAAGGCAAAATATTCAGGTGATGAATAACAATAAATATTTAGAGATGGAAGACATGGAGCCAAATAAACAGCTCTTGTTCTTACAGAATTGCAGTACCAAAGTTTGGAGCCACAGGTAGATGGAAATTGTTACTTATATGCATATATGCATGATTGTGCAGGTCAGTATTAGGAAAAAACTTCTTTCCAAGTTTTTAATGACCATCATCACAAAACTGTAGCAGTGGGGGAGGTATGCATGCTTCTGTGCACCTTTTCATGAGGCTGCTTTGCTCTCACTGCCTATCTCACTGCTGTGGATTCGTAGTCACCCTTGCAGAGCAGAAGCAGCAGCAAGAGAAAGCCCGGTGCATTTGGGCAGATGTGCTGCTTTACCCCAGCCTTGGCCATGACCTTACTTAAGAACTCCCTGTGCTGTTTGGAAATGAGTTGTGGCAGGTGTCCACCCAGTTCTTTATGTTATGAACATAATGCAAACCCTCTGACAAGTGTGTGGAGCTGAAGTGCAAATTCTGAGTGGTTCGTGAGAATGCTTTTAAGAATCCATCACCTGCTTGGCTCAGTCCCTGATTGATAGCTGTACCGACTCCATGGTTTAGGAACTTAAAAATGTAAACATCTGGAATTTCTTGACAGGTGATTTTTTTTCCTCACTTGCAAAGCACTTGGGAATCCTTGAATACATGAATAACTTTAAGTGGGAAAACAGATAAATAGCAAGCTGTATATTAAAATACTTCCTCAAGGACTGCATAAAGGTAATGACAATCTTCCTGTTTTCAGTTCCTATTATTGTCCAGCTTATCCTTAAACCATACCGGCAGTCAGTGGATGAAGCTACCCTCTCCAGACCCTTCTGTTGCTCTTCAGTGAAGCTGGCATTGGGCATTAGCTGCCTTGTGGTCAGCTTCCAGGCAGTCAGCTTGGCAAATCAGCTGCTTTCAGCTCTGCGTAGCAAAGCCCTCTCTTGAGTCCACCTACCAGAGCCATGGAATTCGTGGTGATGTTTCAGGGACCCTGCCAGGACAGGCGTTGCCAAGTCTGGTTCCTTAGGAGGTATCTATTCGTTTTGGCATCTTATGTCTTTGGGCTTCAACCAGTTTCAATTAGACGGCTACTCCTTTAAAAAAAAATCTATGTACAACTGAAAAACAAAATAAAACAGAGAGAGTCCATAAAATCCATATTGAAAATAATCAATGAAATACAAAATAAAACTTGATGAAACACGATGAAAATGTAACATATCGAAGGACATTATGTCGATTCCTTGCATGCTTGTTGATGAACATCTACCCCTGTTAGCTTCACATGATGAGAAAGAGACAGACCTATGGGCTAGGATGTGCTGCCTTTTCTGTCTTTCTCTCTGGTAGCTATCAACAGATTTCTTAGTGAAAGTTCCCAAAGCACAAGTCATAATGATTTTAGCTGAGATTCACGATGTAAAGAGATATTTTAGATGTGAGTGAAGAATTCAACTCTTTTAAAGAAGAAATTTGCCCCTTTTTTTTACTCGTGTATCACAGAAGAACTGGCGGTAACTTCCATACTGCATACAATTGCATTGCAAGCTGCCTGCAATTTTAGTAGTTCCAAAGGTCAAAGGCCAACGCAAACAAGTTAATTGTAATCCATTCATCCAGATTGTTAACCAGATCTAAAGTCTAAATAGAAGAGATAATTAGCATGATCCTCACTAACTACATAAGTGATTTAGGAACATGATTGCTTTGGACTTTTGCTTAGACTTGTGCTTCTGATTTATTTTGCTGTTGCTCTTAAAAATTTTCAGCCCCTCCCCTTTTTTGCTCTCTGGCACTCTTCGCCCTGAAACAATGTATTTTAAACCCCAACAGTATTAGCAAAGCAGTTTGCAAAAGTAACTCCAATATGTCTGATTTGCCATAAAAACTAATAGCATCCTTTACTTAAAGCAAATGATTGTGCACTAATTTCTTAGTGCAAGAGAAACCAGTGAAAAAAACATTGTCCTAGAACAGCATGATATCTTAAAACAGTATATAAAATCTTTAAAAGTTTGTAAATCATGTCTTTGTTCACTTTGGAAGGCAATATATCTTCATTAGTGAAGATGCAAAATGCAAAACCAGGACTGTAATAGCTACTTAGCCTCCCTTTCGCTCCTACACATGCTATTTGGAAACTCCAGAAGCCCAAATTTCAGCCTCTTCTGTGGAATAGAGGACTATTTTTTTTTCTTAATTCAGATACCTGGAGAGGTGATTTATCAAACTCATTCTTCTTTATGCCATGCTGTAAAATCAGATAGCATGTTGAACTGATTGCCATAATTCTTCAAAGTTTGCTTTCCTGAGTATAGCAGATGCATATCATGAGCTGCTAAAATCTCACGAAAACACTGCATATGAATTTGCCTGTGGATTGGGATTGTATTCCTGTACCTATATATCCTTCTTAATGCCAAAATATGCATTTCTGTATAAAGTTGTGTTGATAAAACTATATTAAAGTAAGAAAGAACCTAATTGTTTTTAAAAGCATTTATCAACAGATATCATTAGTAAAGTATTTTAATCACTATAGTTTATGTAGACTAAATGTAAGCATTTATTAATATAAGCTAGGCACTTGTTGTAAATTTGCACAGAAAATGATAAAATATTATGTATGAAATGAATCATTAGCATGGACCATTAAGTCCTCTATTTTCATTTAATTGAATTTGTCAGTAGTACCCTCTTTAACTGAAAACCAGTCATAACCACAAAATTAAATAATAATTAAAGAAACAACTATTCAAAGAGTTGCTTGGTAGCTAAGGTGCCATTTAACCAAAACAGCAATTTAATGTAAATTGCAGCCCATGTAGACATAGTTCTGAAAATTATACATCCTGTGGTTCATATATGTTTGAATTAGCAAAGCATTTTCAGCATCACAGTGTAGATTTTCTTATACTGGGTCTGTAAACATAAAGACTGAATAAATGGTTGAAAATAGGTATAAATAGACCTATGGCAATTAAACCTAATTAAGACTTTACAGAAATAAACTGCTGGCTGTTCAGTACATTTTCAGCAGCTTAAAAAATGCACTAACTTACAGAATATGCATTCTGTCGCTGTAGGCCTTCAGTAAAGATGTGTTGGATGCGGAACTTAAAGTAATGCTTTGCCATTCTGCATTTTTTCCTACCTCTATCAAGTTTTAAAAGACAAGTAGAACCTCCCATTGTCAGATTTTATCACATCTCCTCTTTCATGAAAGAGCAGGGAAAAAAAATCCCATTGATTGCGTCATATCTGAGAGGGTCATGGGTCTCAGGGTAGCTGTCGTAACTGCCCTGCTGCTGGTGCAGCTCAGAGGAGGTCCAAGGGCATGTGCAGAAATGTGCTCCAGGGTCAGGATCGGGACCATCCTTTTCTGCCATTCGTGATTCTCTTGCATGAGATGTCTTTGGGACAACGACGTTTAACTCACAAATTCCGTTTTGCACAACCAGCAGGGGGAGGCAAGATTTAAGGAAATAAACTGGGAAAACTTTCTGGAAGCAAGTAGTTTTAAAAGGGGGCTGGGGTGGAAAGTTTTGAGCAAAAAAAGATAAGTGAGTAGCACAACACATTTGAGTTAAGCTGATATTTTAACTTCTATTCTCGTGTCAATCAAACCATAACATCCACAGAATTTGAAAAGACTTGCATCACTTTTGTCCATTTTCCCAATACAAGCCCCTTTTAGCTAGCTGCAAATATACATACAGTTGTAATAAAGAAATGGGTTTATTTCCATTTCCAAGTAAACTAACCTAGTATGAAGCCATAGAGCTGTAAGTAAATGATGTTACAAGTTTCAAAGAAAATGCCTCTTGTTTAAATATTTCACATAATTGACTACTTGTGTGTAGGAGCCAATGAAAGAGATGCACAGCTGGACTGAATGCCCTAAAATTATTTTCAGAAATACATATCTCATTGTATTTTTCCATTCTTGCTTACCCAGCTCTCATTCTTCTGCAGAACAATTTACAAAGTAACTTGCGTAACGATTGTAGTTAAATGTTGAATCTGTTAGGAGCATCTCAGGAAGATATTTTCAGAGAGTGGAGCAAGTGTCTTGATGTATATTCATGTCTTCTGCATGATTGTTATAATTTGGGGATGTGAGCTACGCGATGAAGGCTGGCAGTCAGTAAGTGTGCTTGTGTTCACACAGGACCTGTTTTTTGGAGCAAGAAGGGATGCAGCTCTGCTGTGAAGGACAGAGCTGCCCAGCTGTGCTCTGCCCTAGGCAGTGCAAAAGGCAGGGCTGAACTCTGATAGCTCGGCCAGTTAACCTGCACATAGAAAGATGTCTGCTGAATAATTGGCCCATGGTTTGCATCAGGACTACTAATACCCAGCTGTGTGAAGGGCAAAGTACACCATATGGATCACAGATTAATATCCTGTTGGTTGGAGACATGTAGCATGCAGGACTTGGCTGTAAGCAGGAATGGTTCTCCTCATGTCATTGCCCTTTTGGTACCCTTTTTGAGATCCCAAGTACTATTTCTATCATAGGTAACTTAGACCTACTTGTTACCATGCTGTCTGGAAACTTTTGAAGCATGTACGTAATATATGTACGTATTTGTTTGAAACCATATAGATTGTATGTGTGTATATCATATATATATAAACTGATGAAAGCACACAGGCTTAGTAGGGAGACATATGTCACTGTTTTCAAGAGCAGACCAAGATTGTAAGAGGGCACCCACCTGTTTTCCTTAAGCTTCTGAAGCAGAGGGTTTTATCTGCATAGTGAACCTTATAGTATGTCTTGCTACAGTTAAATCACCACTATTAGCTCTTTCTGTTCGTTACTAATACCCAGTCCTAAGGAAGCATGCAGGTATAACAATCGTTCAGCAACTCCATCTTTGACGAGTTATTTGGATCAACGTATTTCAAAGCACAGGAAAAGCTCCAACCTCATGGCTTTGATACTGACAGATCTGGTGCAAAGTGGGTGTTTGGATACAATGCCAAGCATAATTGGTGCCAACAGTGGAGATTATATGTGCTGGCTCTAGGAAAGCTCATAGAGTTATGCAACTGGTGGGAAGGCCATGTATGGTATCACACACGAAAGTAGAGTACAACCCTCATATAAAAGCTGTATCATTAATTTGTTTTCTCCCTTTACTCTAATTTTTGGAGTGGAGAAGGAATATACCCCTGGTTGCTCTGGTTCTGAAGAGGCATTTCTGTCAAGTTCTTCGTTCAAATCAGAGGGTAGATGTTGGCACCATCCTCCAGATTCAGCTGCTCTTCTCCATCAAGTTTCAAATATAGCATTTAGAAATTTTTATTTTACCTCCTCCAGTAAGACCATCTGTTACCAGAACTTTCCCTCAAAACACCTGGCATTATCTTTTTTAGAATTTCTGGACTTCTATGATTCTCTTTTTTTGTCTTATTTAGGGAAAAAAAAAGAGGTTTGAAATAAACTTTCAATTAAAGCAGTATATGAGTCTTTTTTTATTACATTTCCCCTTTGCCACAAAGGAATGTAACATGGTTTTCTGGTTCAAGCTCAATGTCTATTTTGCCCATAGTCCAGGAGCTGATGCCTAATGGAGAAAGTTTACAAAATAAAAAGAAAATATGTACATTAGAACTGGATGACAATGGTTTCTCAAAGCTCCAAACCATTTTACTGAAATGCAGTATTTAGAGGAAATAGCTGGTTTCATTCCCTTTCTCTAGAGCAAGCAAACTTGGCACGTCACAGCAAGGGTTTTCAGAAAAGCTTCTCTGTCTTAACACAAATATCTTATATTATTATTTAAATAAAAGGGCCTGCATTTAAAACCACAAATTCACAACCTGGAAATACCCCACAAACTCTTTACTATTTCACAGTTGCATGACAGTGATATGAAGTTTGATGGATCTAAGGGATTTGTGGTCTGGAGAACTCAGTGAAATTCCTTGGCCTTTCTTATGCAGAACACTAGACTAGGGTCTGGTGATCACTTCTGACCTTAAAATAGAATAATTTAAAACAGATTGGGTTCAAGCAGTTTCTAAAAGATCTAGTAAGTTTTAGTAGATTAGCATTTGGAAGGGTAAGGAAAGTTAAATCAAAATCATGCTTTAAGCAGGCAAGTTACTTTTTGTCTTTTTTTTTTCATATATATGTGTATGTATATATATATTACTAGTCAGGTATAAATAATGTTTCTTGAACATGGAACATCTACATCCAACACATCTGAACTGCACTTGCTTCTACTCAGGTTGTAAATTTGGAAGAGGGGAGATTTTCTTGGTGGACAAGCTGAAAGTTATGGATCCACTGGCTATCCCATTGTAGAATATCTTCATGTTTCACTGAAAGTAAATCTGCTTAGGTGTAGCCTTAGTTCAGATGTTACACTTGGGACCAATGACAAATACCTGGCTGCTCCAGCTGTGTAACCTATTCTCAGGTATATAGAAAGTATTCTATAAATTGTTAGGAGCTTGGGTTATAGCACTTCTGAAAGAAGAGAAAAAATGCTCCAGAGCCTCAAACCCATCAAGCTGATATTTTTAATAAATCATTTTAAAGATAAAGCACTGAAGTAATTTATTAACTGTTTATCACCATCATCTGATGGTGAACATCACATTTTCTCCCAGCAAGCTCCATTCCACTTGAGGAAGTTGTGTCCTGGCTGAACACTGAACATCATTCAGCTTGCTGAAGGTGGCTGTGAAAATGATATGGGTGCAGATGCAGTGTTAAAGGGCAATCAGGTGCACATGACACTGGATGCTGTCAGATGCTCCTAGACAAAATACAGTCCTTAAGGAAAAATCGCTTCATACTATGACTGTTCAATTTCTATCTTCAAAAGAAGAAAAATGCCCATAACCAACAATGATTTTTTGTGTGTGTGTGTTGAATTGTGCAAGAAGCAGAGCCAGTAGTGGAGACTACACTGTGGCCTACCACAAGGGAACAGGCTTGGGTCTGTATTATTCAACATCTACACGAACAATCAAAAATTCATTCTCACAGCAGAAGTTTTATTATGGCAAGCAGTGCTTGCATCCATGCCCAAGAGGTTCACTCAAGTCCAAACCACATTCATGTTAGAACTGCTCAGATTCTCAGATTACTATACTGAAACCCAATTATATACCAACCTGCCTAAACAGCAACTGAGTGTCTCTAATTTCTGAAATCATAAATCCAGTAAACTTGGTATAATTTTGAATGGGATGTAATTTGTGCACCGTTGGAATTCTGTTTGTTTTGGGATGATGTTTAAGACAAAACATAAGGTCCATTCCCAGAACAATATATTAAAAATCCTCATAAATTCCAAATGGGGCTAACACGGGAACACTGTGATACTTGTATTCTCCAGAGGCTAAATATGAAAGCAAGAAGGACATGCAACGAAGTTAAAACAGTGTTCAGAGAAAGTTGTCAGTGGGTCAACTGAGTGGAACAAACTGCCTGTGCTTTCTTGGATTACCCCACTGAAAACAACAAAATTGTTGCAAATAAAGAGGAATCCATCCGAGATACTGAGACTACTGGCACATACTGCAGCTGTTGGCCAGCTGCCGTAGGATTTCTGGCTACACTGGAACCTTTTAATAAATCATTAAACGTTGTGCATCCCATTCAGTATGTTTAGCAAAGAGGAAAAATGAGTATTGATTTTTTCTAATACCTGCCTTAGAATTTACAAGTAGATTGACCAGCCTGGAGATGTCTGAATAATGTCCAAAAATTGTTGCTGGCACAAAAGATTTATGTGAAAACAGTCTTATTCTTATACATAGACACATGACAAAGTTCAGATCCATGGAAAAAATATCCTAACATACCATGGATGCTAACTCTTCTGTGAAGCAGGTCATGACATGGAACTGATTTTGGTAAAATACACAGAGATTATTGAAGCAGAACTTGCTATATACTATATAGCAGAACTTGTGATTTTTTTTTCTTTTTTTTTTTTTTTTTTTTAATCCTGTACCTTAATCCTACCTATTTGTAAGATGATACAGAGATTCTGATTAATGGAGCTTACTGTTTCCATGTCTTGGGTACATAGGGTTGGTTCGTAATGTGAGTTGCCTTTTGAGAATGAGCTTCTTGCTTCAGAGTGAGTTCAGAATACTTATGCCCATTCACGTTTTTAGAGCAATCCATTCTGTTAATCAGTCATTATACTGTACAGAGACTTCTGTTCTGCCTCTATATATCATGATTTTGCGTAAGTATGTATGTATATGTGTGTGTATATATATTTATATATGTACATATATATAGATCACTTCACATTCCAAATTCATGAAGGTTCTTTTTTTGGCTTTGAGGTAAAGCACTAATCTGTTATATGATATTATATAATAATGTGAAGTATCTGAAGATGCTTCAGAGGGAGGATTGTCAGACATTGATAGAGACTGTGAAGACTGAAGTAAATTTTGTATGGATTTACCTGGATAAAGAAAAAGAAGATAAACTACTCAGTTTTGTTATTTGCTTACTTTTTCCTCTATACAAAACTGTACCAGTACTAATCCCTACTGCTCTTATATAGTTGGTCTTAAAATCTGTTGATACAAATTTAATCAAGCTGTTACATATCTCCCATTCATTTTTTTTTCCCTTTCATGTGCTGAAGATCACCAGCGGGATTAGACTTCCAGAAACTACATTTCATACCCAGTGTTATGAAAAAGCTTTATTAAAAGCAGTTTGCAAAGGGTCTTATCAAGAATAGGAGCTCACAATATTAGAAGCCATACAGTCCCAGATGAGACTTTACATGTCCCACAGAGCTTCCCAAATGGCAGAGTAACAAATAAAGGGACTAGCTGAGATGCTGAGATTGAAGAGGGAAGAAAACTCCACAATGACAGGTATGAACTGTAAAACAGTGGGAACATCACTAGGTCAAACACATATTACACAATGGACTCCTCAAGTAAGTGGGAAGGGTTCAACCAGCACTGGAAAGGAAATGAGAGTGTGAGAGAGAAGTCAGATGAAGTTAAAGTGTGAGAGAGCCTATCAGTATGGGAATTGAAGTAATCAAAGATGGTGATTTGGCAGCACGTTACAGAGAAGAAGGAAGTTGAAATCACTTGCAAATTTATCAGCCGTGATTTCATTTATCAGGACAAGAGCTTTTTCTCCCACATGATATGGAGGACAAAGGACATTTGACAACTCACCCTCTGCGCCACATACTCCAGCTGATTTTACGGGTCTTGATGAAGCAGTTCTCTTGTGCTTGAAAAGCCTTAGAGCTTTATACTGGGGCATAATGCTGCTACTTATATGGGAAGCACAGAATCCTGAAGGACCAAAACAGTACTTTGTGAGCAGGTGTATATTATGTGAGGTAATGTCTTGTGCAGTATTGCTAGTTGGGGTAAAGGGATGGCCTGTGATGAGATTGCATAGCTGTAAAATATGACAATTTCAATGTCAGTGAATTTCCATGCTGACAAAGGATGATTTAAGCCTTGCATAAACTGCTCAATGGTCCAAAAGTTGAAATATCTAAAAACTACTAAGAATTTCTGTTAAGAGTGGTAAAACATGATATTTGCACCCTGCAGGAATAATCATGAGGTCATCAGATGCCAGTAAAGTAAGTGGGAAATAAGCAATAAAGCAAATCAAAACTCTGAAGTATGCAGGCTGGCAAAATCATTTTGTAATGAGAGGATAGACTGTCTGAGACAAAATCTAACTTCTCTTTTTTATGATTTTGCAGATAAAGGGTCAGAAATAGAAACTCTATACCAAGAAGAGTAGAAAAGAAGAGAAAGAGGGTAAATGTCACACCTTTCCATCTTTGCTTTCAGGAATCTTATGGGATGCCAGTGCTGTTTCTATAAATGATGACTGAAATGGCCCAGCAAAAAAGTACCTTATAAAGGGAAAGACTATGTTTATGTGTGTATGTGTATGTATGAATCTGACACAGTGATATTCTTCAAAATCGTGCTGCCTTCAGACTTTCAGCAGAGGGAAGTGCACATTACACATTTTCCCCTTCACTCTGTTCTCACCTTTACTCAGGACTGTAATAACAGGTCTGAAAATGCCATATGGCTTTGCTCTGAAAGCAAGAGCTTGACTGACTAGCATTTAAAAGGAATATTGTTGGTAAAATCATAAAAGAAGATATTTTGCAAAAGTAGATAATTCTTTTTCATCAAAATAGCGGGAAAAAAAAAAAAAAAAACACCACAGGCAAACTCAGATCAAGGACATAATATGGACTCATTAACTGGTCCAGACCCAAATTTCAGACGATTTATGCAACAATTACCCTTTAATGGTAACATTGGTGGACTGTGTAGATAATTTTGCAGTTCATATATGACTAGGTTTTTGATAAGTTTCACTCCCACTGCACTGAGGTTGGAAACATCTTGATGTTCCCTTGAAGATCACAATGGCTGAGATCTTAGGTGGTGAAGGAGGTTGTTGTCATGATCATGATGCATAAGTAATTCTGAATAACAGCATTGTAAATGCTTTCTGGAAAAAAGATTTCTTCCTAGTAAAGACATAACAAAATGAAACAAAACGAGTACAAGTTTTTCTTCTATGATGGAGAATTAATGTCTTTACGTGAGTATACCCAAACCTCCCTTTAATATTTTCTGAATGTGTGCTCAGCTTGAGTCTTTACTCAAAATTTCCTAATTCATGACATACTATGTCAAGCAGTCACTTTGTAAACCTCAAGCACTTGATAGAAAATAAATCTTTCATTACTTATTCAACTTACACATTAACCTACGCATTCAGCAGTGCTCAGACCTAGATTTATGCTGCTCAGATACAGATTTGTGGCAGAACTTTGTAAATCAAAAGCACTATTCCTTTAGTTTAGGAGGCAATTGAATACGGCAGACATGATACAGTCGGCCTAAGAGTTCAGTCACTTCCAGGAGATGTCATTTTTCTCTTTTTTCCACTTTTTCTTTATTTTCTGTAATAAGAGCTAAGACCTATGCTTTTAGCTTAATCCTACAGGATGAAAATGGAACAGTCTGCACAGTTAAAATCCATGTTTTGTTATTTGTTCAAAACATGTTGCTCAAAACATATTTGAGTTCATGTTTGTCTCCTAAACTTTTTAGGAGTTTGGGAATAGAAAAAAAATTCCTTTCCTGGAGGTCTTTAAAGAAGGGTTGTCTCACAGGGTTCCTTCATTTGTAGCCACTGATATCAGAGAATAGATTAAAAGCAATTGCAATTTTGGCCTTACCGAGAGTGAATGTAAATAATTTGTTGGCCAAGATCCTTTTTCAAGTTCTTTGGAGGTCAAGTTAGATGAGCAGAAACAAGGAGCAGCAGCTACTGAAAAGTCTGGTAGGCAGCCTGGCAGGATAGGGGACAAAACCGGGTAGATTCAGGGCATTCTTTGCTAGTGGCACTGTCAGTGGCATTGTCACTATATGTAATAGCCTACACAGAGTGAAGCGTTCTTACACAGAGACACACTGAAGTGATTCACATGTGGTTGTGAACGAGTTTCTAATAATGCTCACAAATTCTCTAGAGTTTGCAAAGGAATTCTAGCATTGTTCATTAATAAAAATGAATCCATTCCCTGTGCTCCCTGCCCAGCACAAAGCAAAACTGAATCTACCATTATTAACAGAGCCCATAATGAAATTACTTATTTGGGGTGGGTAGTAGAAGTAGTAACACAATAAAGCACAGGCAAATAAAGATGAGCATTGAGCTAAGAGACTAATTTTAACAAAATAATGAATTGCATTCCTCACAGGGAAAAAAAAAAAAAGAAAAAAAGAAAGAAAGAAGTGGAAACGTGCTAATTAGAGCTAGCCAAAAAAAATCAGGGCTTTCCTCTTTTGCGTGATTTATAGACTTGTCTTCTGTATGTCTTGTATTTTTATTTTTAGACCAGGTTTTTTAAAAACTAGTAATCTGAACAAAAATAATGTCGAAGCATATATTCTTAGTGTTTACCAAACATAGAGCTCTAGATCTCTGAACACTTTGTTGACATTTTTGTCAATCACCAGCGGGTATTTTATAGGAATATTAATTTCTCTAGCTGGAAGGTGTCCCGTATCCTTGTCATGTGAACTGTCTCACCAGTACAGAGCACTACAAGTGAGGCTTCTTTCCTCTGAAACATAACTTTGGAACTTGTTAACTAATGCGTTCACAGAAAAAAAAAACAGTGTATACAAAATTAATCACATTAAGTACATCCTTTATGTCAGCGATAATTGTAATTCACTTGGCAGATCTTGGCAGTAAGAATTTGCACAAGAATCCTCTCTGCCCACGGTAGCCCACAGTTTTCTCAAAAGGCAGTTGTAAAATGAACATCTTCACAGGTGGTTGCAGAAGTGTTCTGTTCTCCTTTAGCATGCTAATATTTCTTTGAGGTGCTGCTTTATTGTTCACTTCCCTTTAAGACCCCTAAGACCACACTTTGCCTGCCATGACTCAAACCATTTCTTTTGTGCAATCTGTTGCTTAACACTAAGAAACATCCTACAGGACAGTTTTTTAAAAAAAAGCTGGTTCCATTTTATCCTGAATTTGGTCTGTAATCTGCTTAATGCTAATTTCCTTATGACTGTGACCAAACTTTTTCTAACATTTTTGGCAAAAGCACTAGCTAACCATTGGCTCTGCTTTCACTGGAATCATCTTGAAATACTGTGTTTTGATGCTGGAAAACATGAAGCTGGAAACAGAGGGGAGTTAGAAAGGGCATACATGTAAATCTGCATAATCCTTCAGAGGTTATAAATGCTTTCTAGCATTAACACCCCGATGTATCATCTAATCTCTTGAAATAGGAACCGTCAGCGATAGGAGCGGGCTGGCGGTAGAACTAGTCAGAAGTTTTCCAACAAAGCAAATGCTGATTTTTTTAAGCCAAAAAGGTTTTGTCTGGGACCCAACCGGAACTAAATTATGTCTCTAATATAAACTGAGGAATGGGTTCACCTTTCCTTCCTGGAAGTTGTGTGTGATTTCCCACTGATTGCAATTAATAAGTTGTCTAATAATTTGCACTTATGTCTGAGCTTCCTGCAAAATGAAGATTACTGATATGTAGACAAACATGTCAAACTGTCAACCCCCTAAGGACTTCATTTATTTCTCATGTAGGAAAAAAAAAAAAAGAGAGAGATTGACTTTTTTTTTTCCTGGATAATACTTGGTGCAGGGATTTTCATGTCCTACTGGAGACANAAAAAAAAAAAAAAAAAAAAAAAAAAAAAAAAAAAAAAAAAAAAAAAAGTTGAAAACTTTGTTAGACTTAGCTCACCTGTGTATGAAATGCCAAGGCCTAAAAGGAAATGCTTATATCACTAGCTACATTGGAACTTCCCTTTCCAGCACAATACAAGAATTATTTAAAAAGAAGCGGATTATTATATCCTCAGCTAATAACGAGGCTCTATAAACTGGTTCTGGCCAATTAGTCTGGAAGTGCTGTTTTCCTCTTCTAAGCCAATAGAATCCTGCCGATGGCATTCCATAACAAAACAAATTAATTAATTTAACTAACAAAACATAAATTCTAAAATTAAGCATTATTTTGAATGGGTAAGTACCCATGCCAAATGGTATCTAACAACAATAAAGCATCACACAACTGGTTGGCCAGATTATTCACATGCCTTCATGCTTTCTTGCTCTCTGGCAAGCCACAGGCACGCTCAGCTACTTTGAAACTTCTGTTGTATGGAGAGGTTGCCATTCACTTATTGAGATATTGAGAAACTGTGGTGTCTTGCCCACTTGTTTGTAGCTTTTTTAAGCTTTACATGTAAGGAGAAAGCAAATGCTTTATTTCTGTCTGTCTTTGAAGAGAAAATGCCAAAAAGGTGACGATGCTCCTGCTGTTAAAATTCAATGGAACGTCATAGTCTCCTCTTCACATGCACTTAGTCCCAGGAGCTTACAAGCACGAACATGAATGAGTTTGCTCACCCTTTGCATCGTAAGGGTAAATCTATCCAAAGACATCAGACCACTAAAAAGAATCTGCAAGAGGCAAAGGTCTACTAGGTCAATGCAGCAATTCAAAGCCTGCTGGTGCCATTCCCAGTACACTTACACAGAACACAGAAATTACACAGATGATATAAAAATCTTATTATTTTCACTTGCAAGTTCTCAGTGATTTAAATTCATTATCGAACAGATACTCTTCTAAAGCTTTTTCCTGTGAGCTTGTCCCAGGTGCCTGATTGCAGTCATCAAACATACCATACTAAGTATTTATATGAAAGTATCATAAAATAATCAAATATGATGAGCTATTCCCTTTGTTCCTTTATGTTGATACACTTTTCACAAAATATTTAATATGCTTCTAAAAATGATGATGCCAGTGATAAAGCTAGTTTGCAGTTTCATAGATAATTTATGGAAGTTATAAAAAATGAACCAAATTGTCATAACAACATGACAATGTGAACATTCATGTTTACATAGTGTCCACATACAATACAAATACTGAATATTAATATGAAATGAGAATTTATAAAATTTGCAATAAACAATGTAGAAAAAATAACAACTTGATACAATCTCTGTGTATATTGCAACCTATAAACAGATTTTACTTTATGAATGTCTTTGACATTTCCCTTAATGTGTATTGTTTTACATCCTTAACCACAAATCTTGGTATATTTTAAATGTAAATTAGATCACATCTATCCTGTTTCTTCTTTCAGATAGTCTCTCTAATTCAAGAGAGAGGAAGAAGTCCATAGACGGTATTTTAAATGTGCTTGGCACATTTTCATCCCGAGGGGTGCAAGTAGCAAAAAATCTCCAGATCAGATTCTACCACTTCTGCTCTCAAAAGGTAGTGATTTGTTTGTTCAGTAATTCCATTGGCTTGCAGCAAACTGACACTCATTCATCTGCCTAAATATCATCATCTACCGCTGTTTTGAAGCACTCAGAGATATTCTCTTGGGATAGGCAGATGGTACACAGGACCTGTGGGAGACCCACAGCCTAGTGAGGCTGTAGGTGACCTCTGGAGTGGCAGCTATGGCCAGGAAGGACATAGTAGGGTATCTCAGATGACACTTGAACCTTATTTTTTGGTAACTGATTCACAGCTATACTGAAATCAGCAGAGCACTGTGCAAGTCAAGAGACAACATGATCAGGTTTCTTCTGACCCCTACCATTGCATAGGTTTATTGCTTCCAAGGGGTCATAAACAAGTAGTGTCTCTCCACTGTTTCTTTATTCTGCTGGTATCTTCCTTTGGTTCATTGATATCTGCAGAAACTTAATGAATGATAAGGCCTGTGCCTTTCTAAAATGCTAATACCTAGAGAGTATTAAAATTGTAATTATAATGCTTGAACTGTGTTGGTTTCAGTAATCTATTAATTACACTGCTGGCAATTGGGAATGAGGTTTGAGGTTTTCATTTGCTCAGCAGTTCCAAAACCTCCCTTCTTGTGCTACCTATTCCCAAGCAATGCCTTTCGGTTGCTGAACTCCTGGCTAAGGTGGTAATCCAGGCATAGGCACTGGCTGCTTGCCTGCCTCTTTGCAACATGGACACTTTGGGTCTAAGCTGTCTAGTGCTAAATAATAGGGAATGGTTCCTCCTCAAAGGCTGGAAAGAAATCAAATGTACTGTCCCTTCCCTCTTCATGGCAAGATTGCTCGCGGGCATTTCAATATCTCTCTCTCTCCTTCTCTCTTTCTCTCTCCCAGCCTCCATTCAATGTGAACTTAGATACCCCCAAACAATGTGTAAGGCTAGGTAAGACGAAAACAAGCCTTAAAGAATTGATTTCTCCGTTATAATGATGAAATGATATACATGGATACATTGCTGCTGTATGTCAGGGTTAGCTAAGTGTATAAAAGTGAAGATCTGAAGTACTTTTTAAGTATTTATGTATTATTATTATTATAAAGAATGTGAATGTCAGTATTTTTGAAATATAAATGTTTCAGCTGGGTGTTTCAACCCACGTCTTCTAGGGTGCTGATAGTGCACATAATCCTTTTTCATCATTTGGTTGGTAAATCATCCAAATATTACCATGGCTGAGGGTATCATAAATATGAGTGCGTGTGTATTATTAAAACTTGAAATAACATTCAAAAGCAACCAGCTTCCAAAGCATTGCAATCAAATCTGTAAGTTCAGTTTTATGGCAAAAGATATCCTTATTTTATTCTGCAAAAACAAATGAGACACTACTGCCATTCCAGTGATACTGTTTTCATATTCTATCCAATAGGCTTATTTCCAAGGTTAAACCTGAAGTAATTTGCTTTAGGGGAGAAAGGTATTTTTATTTTTGATAACTCATTTCTATGTTTGAATTTTATCTTGCCTTTAGTGTAAGTGTTGTTGTTTATTTACAGTTTATTATTCCTTTTGTCATTGATCATGGCATTGATTGTATTAGCTGGGCTTATTTATTTGTTTGTTTAAAATACTGTCTGCAGCATGCAATAACCTATTCATATCTATTTTAAAAAGATTGGGCAAAATTGTACATGATTAGACTACTCTCTGATTTACAGAGTGCTTTCTAAAGGCTGAAAATTTTTTTGATGCAAACAGAGTATCTGCAGCCATCTATGGCTTATTTCTGTCTTGGTAAGTATGAACAGATCCATGGTAATCAATTCCAAAGGTATTAAAGCCATTATTGGTTGTAATTATCATGACACCTGGGTCCAGACTTGTGAAATAATTATTAAAGGCATCACCAGTGTGCAAAGGTTTTGTTAATCATTGATTTTATATCAGTAAGTGTTTAACAGATTTTGTGACTCTTAACGTGAAGCCAACTGTCTGTTAAAAACAGGAATGGAAATAGGAAAACCTGCTCATTATCATAGAGACTGATCAGGAGTAAAGAATTAAGGTGAAAATAACATCATCCTATTTAGTGTTCCTGGGTTAAAAAATCAGAAAATTTTGAAAATTTGTTTGAAAAATGTCCATGTTACGTAGTGAAATAGCTTACTGCCAAATAAAATATATGCAACAGGATTTATAGCAAGACATTAAAGAAGGGGCCTTGGAGTCTCCCTTTTCTTAATGCTATATGTGTGCTTGGTTCTTTTTACCTACGTTTTGCAGCCGTGAACCTGAGTATCCTGAAGCTGAGCATGCTTCCTATTCCTTCTCTTTGCCACTACCCTAGGGGCAGCATTGGAAATTTGGACACCTGTGTTAGGGGTGGCCTGCAGGGTCACCTATCTTTCCCCACCAAGGGATTAGGAAATAGGTTTCTGTGTTAAATGTTGAGTGTTAGGTAACATGAATGTCTGCTCCTTTCCCCCTTCCACCTCCATCACACACTATTTTGTTCAATATTTTACTGCATAAGCTGTATTTGGCCTAAAACTGATGTGGCCATTGATGTTTAGTGGTGATGATTGGAATGATGATGATGAATGGGCATCCTACAGAGATAAAAATCATTACACCTGTGAGAGATCAACCCTGCGTACGTTGAGGAACTGAGGTCTTTTAACACCTGTCTCCTAGGCAGTTTTGACATGTAGTGCTACCTGCCTTGAGCAGTGGGTCACAGTCTTTTATTAGTTAACTCCTCTTCCCCCTTTTGATCATTTTGACCTATTATGTGCCTGGTTAAAACTGGTTTCCTGCAGTTCCTGTAGCAGAGATCAAAAGGTACATTTCTTATCTCACGTGCCTATTAGGATTATCTCCAACAGCAGCAGTCCTGAAGCCAAACAAGCTGATGTGCAGGTGTCTATAGCTACTGTCAGAGATTGTGTATTCTGGTGTTTGGCCAAAGACATCCACTTTTACAAGGATACATGCTCACACTCATGATTATTAGCTGTGTGTGCCAGATGCAAAATATCTTTAACCAGGCCTTCCTTTGGCCATATCTGCCAAAAGAAATGTGAGGCATAGATTTATGGTTCAGCAATTCTGATGTCACCAATTTAAGAGAGTGGATCTAAGAGTTAGGTAAGAAATCTTATTAGTAAGGAAAAATGGCTCTTAATAAAGTCCAAAAAAAGCGCTAGCTAGCCAGCAGTGAAAAGATTTTTGACATTAATTGTCAAAATGAAGAATAAGAGAAGGAAGATGTGAGCAAGGGTAAAGTTATAGAAAACGTATGAATCTAAATAAGTGTACGTTTATATCAAACTGATTAAATGATATAACTCCCATAGGAATTCATGGAAGTCCTTGAGTAAAGAGAAGGTTTGGTTCTTCCAACAATCTCTGAAATGATTTTTACTCATTTTGGTCCATCAACTTTTGTGACAGTTCATCTCTTTAGTTCATAAGAGACCCTAGGGTGATGTTCTACAAACTGTTTCATTTCCAAACAAACAAACTTCAAAACATTTCATGTTTAGCAATACTTTCACATTAGTAATGATACAGTTTGATGCCTGTGAAACCAAAGTGTTTCACAGTGTTTTTCTCACAGTGTGTTCACAAAGTGTTTTTCCACCTAAGTAAAATACAAAATTCCTGTAAAATGTTGATGCAGTACTTTCATCATTCATGATATGTCTGTGTAACAGAAACACAGGGATGACCCTTGGACTCTTCTGTATGCAAGAATCTTCCTCTCTCCTATTTTCATTGTGCTGAATTCAACTGAGGTGCAGAGACGGAAGGTATACTTCATTGTCTTAAAAGTTTTTCCCTTCCTTCCTTCCTTCCTTCCTTCCTTCCTTCCTTCCTTCCTTCCTTCCTTCCTTCCTTCCTTCCTTCCTTCCTTCCTTCCTTCCTTCCTTCCT